>CM076683.1:7859168-8140002 GCA_038501925.1 Xenopus petersii
AGAAGATGGCACCTGTGAACTCCGAGGCCAGAATCTGCACGGAGGGGTGAGTAAAAAATTAGGGGCATAGTGACTAGTAATATCCTAATTTTTTTATAAAAGGCTCCATTATTCCTTATTTAATACACAAGAGACATGAATATTTTATAAATGATATCCTTATAAATGGTGCTTACTGATGTAATTTGTGCCACATGACTGTCGTGTGAAACTTGTGGATTAAAATAATGTATCCCCTGTTGTAAAATATTAAAAGTTAAACCTCAGAGTTACATGTCCTGTATAAAAGCCTTTATATGGTCACAGAACCCCTCGGTGACTTCTAATATCCTTATCATTTACAGTAGGGGGTACATTATCCCTTATAATACATGAGTGATACTCAGAGTTCCCTGTATAACTCAGCCTGCAGCCTTGTGCCTTTATATGGTCACAGAACAACCCCTCAATGACTTCTAATATCCTTATCAGTTACAGTAGGGGGTACATTATCCCTTATAATACATGAGTGATACTCAGAGTTCCCTGTATAACTCAGCCTGCAGTCGTGTGCCTTTATATGGTCACAGAACAACCCCTCAGTGACTTCTAATATCCTTATCATTTACAGTAGGGGGTACATTATCCCTTATAATACATGAGTGATACTCAGAGTTCCCTGTATAACTCAGCCTGCAGCCTTGTGCCTTTATATGGTCACAGAACAACCCCTCAGTGACTTCTAATATCCTTATCATTTACAGTAGGTGGTACATTATCCCTTATAATACATGAGTGATACTCAGAGTTCCCTGTATAACTCAGCCTGCAGCCTTGTGCCTTTATATGGTCACAGAACAACCCCTCAGTGACTTCTAATATCCTTATCATTTACAGTAGGGGGTACTTTATCCCTTATAATACATGAGGGATACTCAGAGTTCCCTGTATAACTCAGCCTGCAGCCTTGTGCCTTTATATGGTCACAGAACCCCTCAGTGATTTCTAATATCCTTATCATTTACAGTAGGGGGTACATTATCCCTTATAATACATGAGTGATACTCAGAGTTCCCTGTATAACTCAGCCTGCAGCCTTGTGCCTTTATATGGTCACAGAACAACCCCTCAGTGACTTCTAATATACTTATCATTTACAGTAGGGGGTACATTATCCCTTATAATACATGAGTGATACTCAGAGTTCCCTGTATAACTCAGTCTGCAGCCTCGTGCCTTTATATGGTCACAGTACTCCTCAGTGACTTCTAATATCCTTATCATTTACAGTAGGGGGTACATTATCCCTTATAATACATGAGTGATACTCAGAGTTCCCTGTATAACTCAGCCTGCAGCCTTGTGCCTTTATATGGTCAAAGTATATATATATATACCCTTTGTTACTGCAATGCAATTGCCACTAGAGGGCGATGATACTGATCAGCTTCATGTAAAAAAGCCACCAGTATATTATATAGAGGAGCTGAGCTCTATGGGGATGTGATGGGGCATTACAAAGCAGCAAAAATACTAATTCCATCCAGTTTTCCAACAAGGCACACTTTCTACCATTATTCAGCGTAGCTGAGGAAGAGTTCATGAATTCCCATGTAGTTATGCAGCAATATTGCCAAAAATCTGAGCTCTGGTCCTGTAACACATAGCAACCAATAAGCAGTCACCTTTTGAAGCAACGTAGGGGGTTCTTCACAGTCAGGACAGTGAGGTTGGGGAATGCACTGCCGGGTGATGTTGTGATGCTGATTCAGTTAATGACTATAAGAGGGACTTGGATGATTTCTTGGACAGACATAATATCAAAGGCTATTGTGATACTAAACTCTATAGTTAGTATAGATATGGGTATATAGAATTTAATTAAAAGTAGGGAGGGGTGTGTGTATGGATGCTGGGTTTTCATTTGGAGGGGTTTAACTTGATGGACTTTGTCTTTTTTCAACCCAATTTAACTATGTAACTATGTAACCTAATCCTATATAATAAAGTTGAAGTGTCTCTGCGTCCAGTCCCTGTGTCCGTGGGATTGCGTTACTGCGCATGTGCCCCATGGACCGTCTCTGGCGAAGTTTGACTATATATGTTCTAGCGCCTGTTAATTTAACGGGCTTATTGTCTAGTACTGAATAAAGCTGGGCATATACTGTATTATAAGAGGTCACCAAACGAGCTTATCTTCCCCCGAGATGCCGACCTACACTGGGCGATATCCGGCCAATCTATGATGCGAATACGAGGACCACATAAGATCATTGATTTGATGGGACAATCAAACCTGCCTGATTGACATGTGGCAGATTTTTTGCCAGATATGGGCCAGGAGAGCCCCAAACTCATGCAGATAAGTTGCCAAATTGGTCTGATGATCGATCAAATCAGCAGCTTAAATCTGCCCGTGTATAGGAACATTGCTCCTTGTCTGTGTCCCTGTATATTAGGCACCATGAGATGGTTTCTACCTGTGAATGTATTGTAGCTACTCAGTGGTTTCATCCAACTGGTCGGCCAACTCCCCGCACCCTGCCTTTAGACAGTTGTCCCTCTCATTTGGTTCATGTGCTAATCTGGAAACCTTGGGACACTTAGAAACAAATTAATAATTGCAGTTAATTGCTCTCGTGCAGTAAATGTCAGGGAAGGAGATACTGTAGGTGCTCAGGGTTATTGCACCCAGGTAAGTTTGCATATGGGTTAGTAAGTGATATTTCTCTATGCAGCTATTATCATTAATGATATGTCTGTAGGCCAATTTGTCTTCATGATAACTACTCTATGGCATAGATTCTTTCTTTGGGTGTTGTCCAGAAGGATCAACTCTATGTGGGCAAAGGTCCCAGAGGCAAGAGCAAGAGGAGAAAATCGTTTAAAGAGAATTCTGGGTAAAAATCAACAGGCTTCTTGAGTAATGAAACTATCAATAAAAATACATTCGTAGCCTTGCAGAGTATTTGTCTTTAAGATAGGGTCACTGAGTCAGAAAAAGGCAGCAAATAATTCCAAAATTATGAAAAAGAAAAAAATCAAGACCAGTCGAAACTTTGCTTAGAATTAGCCACTCTATAACATACTAAAAGTTTAAGGGATTCTATCATGATTTTTATAATTTAGTTTTTATTTACACTGCAAATAATTCACTGTACAATATAAAATGTCATTCCTGAACCAGCAAGTGTATTTAGTTGTAATATTGGTGTGTAGGTGCATCTCAGGTCATTTTGGCTGGACATGTGATTTCAGAAAGAGCCAGCACTTTAGGATGGAACTGCTTTCTGGCAGGCTTTTGTTTCTCCTACTCAATGTAACTGAATGTGTCTCAGTGGGACCTGGATTTTACTATTGAGTGCTGTTCTTAGATCTACCAGGCAGCTGTTATCCTGTGTTAAGGTCCCCCTAGACGCAAAGATCTTTTGTTGGTGAATGATCGATTTCAATGCAATCTGACCAATCCATCAAATTATCGTGAGGTTAGTGGGAATCGAACGATCGTGCATCTTACGATTTTTCATCCGACGTCTGTCAGAAAATTGATCGGGCAGGTTAAGAAAAGTCAGATTTCAAAATTTCTTTTTAGAAATGAATTTCAGTGCAGAATTCTGCTGGAGCAGCATTATTAACTGATGTGTTTTGAAAAAAAAACATTTTTTCCCATGACAGTATCCCTTTAACTTAAAGGTGAACCATCCCATCAATGGTCCAAAACATGTAAAGCCACGTTAAGTCATGTCCACCTTGCAGAGCAATAGGTGGCAAAATATGTCTAACGCTGCTCGTGGGTGGGTTATAATAATGTGGGGTATAATAATATGGGGTATAATAACGTGGGGTATAATAATTTTGGGTATATTAATGTGGGTAATAATGTGGGGCACACACCGGGAGTCTCCTGTTTAAGGAACAAGAAGTACAGGTCCTACAAAGAGTTGTTTGGCACCCATGAGCCCTACAGACATCATATAATAATAATATTATTCCCTCAAATTGGTTCATTAAAAATAAATCAAGGAAACCAGTCCATGTTGGTGAGTAAATATTGTGTATATTGGTGTTAGTACACATGTACGTGCGTGCGTTTGTGTGTTGGTTGTTGCCATATATGGAAATAAAGACCAAACACACGTGAACGGAGTAAAATGCTCCTAGTCCACAACCCGAATTTCCAGTTCCCCCCCCACACACACCTGTTTCTGGCTGTACAAAGTCAATAGTAAACACATAAAAAGTCCTCCTATTACGTTTCCAGACACACCTCGGCCCCGCAGCTCATTATTGCTCTGTTATAAAGGATAGTGGCCAACCACCCCAAGATCCAGTCACATTTCTGCTGGTGGGTTCTACCATTGCTCTCTGAACTGGTCAAATGTTTCCCATTCCTTTGATGGTCTAGTTTACGGCATCAGGGTCATACAGGAGCACCCCATCTCTTGTGGGCCCTAAGAGGCCCAGTCTGACTCTACATGACATAACTCCCGTAGCTGAAAGAAATCAAGCTACAGCCATTGTCTCAAAGATGACCTTCCATTGTCTTCTGCTGTCCCTCAGAGCACCTTACAATGCAGAAAGGTGCAAATACACACACATTTTGGCCGCGGCTTACAAAGTTGACAGTTGAAACATAAACAAAACCAAAAACAGCTTCCTCCCCAAACAGAATGTGACAGGCCAGCTGGAACATGCCATTAGCCAAAGCCATAAAATGGGCACACGGATCCCATTGTTGGCCTGAGGGCTGAATGATCAGAGACTGATTTAATTCATTACTTGGTAGAACCTACAACCCCAACATTAGATGATTAGGTGCCACCCATTCCTAATTCCAGGTTGGCCAAAGAGCCAAAGTATTGATTGGGGGGGTCATAATCCTTCAGTAGTAAATCAGGTAGGGTTGTCGCCTTTTTTACTTGGGAAAAATTGGCAGGGGGCGAGCCAGTGATGTCGGGGGCAGGACGGATGATGATAGGGCAGGTGGTGATTTTTGGGTACAGTCCTGCAGCAGGTCAGGTACCCGCGGGTTACCCGCAAAAACCTGTGGTACCCTGAGGGTTGCCGGTGGAAGTTTCGGGAGCAGGTATAGACGCGGGTCAACAGTTTCGTCGCGGGTCTTCTCAATAGCGAGTTTTACTCCATTTTTTTTTCACGCCTACTTCCAATGATGTCATTTCCGTTTTACAATGACAGCACTTCCTGTTTCTTGATGGTCTGTGGGTCGCGGATCGGGTTGTGGATAAGATACTTGCGGGTCAGGTCGGGTAGTGGTCCAAGTGGGTAAGTATGCGGGTTAAACAAATTGCGCAGGACCCTACTTTAAGGGAGGACTGGATGGTGTTGGGGGCGGAACTGATGATGTGGCGATGAGCGCTTGGCTGATTGCCATATCATTCACTATAATGTCCTGTCCAAGTTTCCTAATTTGGAAATCCAGACAGGCAGTTTTCACCAGGGCAGCCCTTCCAAAAACCAGGCTTTCCAGGTGAAATCTGGACAGATCCCAACCCTAAAATCAGGCCATTCTGTCTTCTTTTCGTTACCTTTGTAGAAGTTATGGAAGGTTTGGGTGGGAGGCAGTGTTTCCTGCAGGGGGCAGTATTTGCCTCAGCTGTATAGTGTCTGGCCCAGTTACTGGGGCTGCAATAAACATATCAGGGCAATATTTAACTACATTCAGGGGTGTAACTACAGAGGAAACAGGGGGGCCCAGGAGTTATAGGGGGATCCCTAATTAATGAGCAATTTCAATATATATAGGCAAAACATGACAATCTTTAATCTGACTACAGTAAAAAGATTTTTCTTCCCCAAAATATAGAGTGGGATTCAATAGGGAGGGCTTGTCACTTCAGATGTCTGTATGTATCGTGGAAGCTGCCTGAGATTAACAAGTGCTATTAATTTATATTTGCATCTAATCTGCATTACTACATGTGTTTAATTGCTGCGCTAAACACTAAATATTCTGTGCTTTTTTCTCTCTCCATATTTACACCTGTTTAGGAGACCTCCCCCCAAGATAATTACATAGTGATCCCTCCACACCCTGCCCCACCAGCAGCACAATCCTACCCTAGAGACACCACCTAACCCATCTGATCCCCGCCTCCACTACCTTCTCTCTTTTCTGGCCCCAGGCAAAAATGCTTTAAATGTTTTGTTTTTGCCTATTGCTTTCATACTAACCATTTCTTTATTGGGAAGAGCTGCAAGTGAAGCAGAAGCTGGGGAGAATCTGGGTCTCCTATAAAGAAGCCCCTTCTGTTAACCCTGTGCTTACCTGTGACAGGTATATATACATCCATGCACCGGTTTCTAGCACCTTCATTTCATTATAATTCATTATAATATTCTGCTATTATAAAAAGCCATTCAGGTATCAGTGTATAAATGAATGTGCTGCTCCAGTGCATCCTTAGCACTCACCCCTCTGTGTCAGTAAAGACAATATTTAACTTTATAGCCAAAAAAACCCCAAAAAACAGGCTGAGCTGGGCATAAATGTGCCAGAGACAAAGGATTCATGTGCAGGGAGTCTCCTGGTGACCTTTGAATAGATCTGTGGTTAATGGGTGTTTGGGTCCAACGTAGAACTGGTTCTGGGCCCAATGTGACTATTTTCCTTGACTATATTCCCCTTTAGGTAGGGTCCATGGGAGATGCCTGGGAATGACTAGGATACTGACCCTCCGCACCCCCTGAATACACGAGAAAGATCTGATTATTTCAGGGAGACCTGTGTCCATCACAGGCTTCCATAGGTTAGGTTGATGCTACCTTCTCTTTGCAGGGTTAGACTGGATCAATGGGGTGCAGGATGAGCCCCAGTATTGCTGTCTGTTCCCATTGCTTGGCCACTACCTGCCTCCCATCCTTTCAGCCTTGAGCACAGCAGCTTGAGATTGGGATATTGGTTGGGGATGTGAGACATAGAGTTCTGGAGGTCAGGTTCTCCAGTGGGCCCAAGTTTGCAACACCCAACTAATGGCCAAGATCTTGTACCTTACAATTCCATAATACCCTTTAACATTGTTCTTGACTCATGGGTCACTGGCAGGTGAAATGGTCTGACCAATGAGTGCAGTAGCAGGGTCCAGGTCTTTAAAGGAGAACTAAAGCCTAACTAAAGAAGTAGCTAGAAATGTTGTAAATTATGTTTTGTGCTTCTGTACCAACCCAAGGCAACCACAGCCCTTTAGCAGTAAAGATCTGTGTCTCCAAAGATGCCCCAGTAGCTCCCCATCTTCTTTTCTGCTGATTCACTGCACATGCTCTGTGCTGCTGTCACTTACTGAGCTTAGGGACCCACTCACAATATACAGTACACATAGAATAGAAATGTCACAATATAAGGCTCATTATTCGGGGTTTCGGCAGAATCCAAAATAGTGGATTCCGTGCATCCCTACTTATATTACATGCCAACCTCATTTTCTGCTGGATAATTAGTGACGAGCCCTAAGCTTAGCTTCTCAACAGCCAATCAGAGCCCACTGAGCATGTGAGTGTCACAGACACTTTCCAAGATGGTGACCCCCTGTGACAAGTTTGAAGTCCTGGATCATTGCTGCTATTGACAAGCTCAAACTTTAGCCAATACGTTCACTATATAAAATATGGTATTTTTAGCCATATTCATTTTAAGGGTTTTGTTCTCCTTTAACATCCAGCTCAATGGAGGGGCAATTCCATGTGTTATACTGTGAGTCCACAGAGCTTGCAATTGCCCCAGGTGATATTACCATTAGGGTCAGGATACTTCTTATCTTAAAGAAAAATTAAATTTGTAGCATATCAGTGGTTATTTAGGGGCCCCTGTACAGTAACTGCACTCACTCATATTAAACTTCTGATATGATGTATGTCCTTGTGCTTCCCTGGCTGGTGATTTTAGCAATGCAACCTTTGTACAATCAGCAGGACTGCCATCAGAAATCACAGGGCCCCATACAACAACATTTCCTGGGCCCCCTGGGCTGTGCCCACCGCACTGGAGTCAGCAGCTCTCAGAAAGGTGGGGGGCCTGGCTAATCAAGTAAATGTGGCGTGGCAGGGCCCCCTTACCCTCGGGGGCCCCCTACAACTCTCCCCCCTGTCCCCCCCTGATGGCTGCCCTGACAATCAGCACAGCAATCTCACAAATGCTAAAGGCATATTGACTATAAGATCACGCCCGGCCCCTGTTAGGAGCTCACTTGGAAGGTGCAGAGGGGGCTGGACCATTGAGCAGGTACAGGAGGTGGATCAGTGCTCTTCACTCTGAGCTCCTGTTACAGTCGGGTGAAGCTTTGCTTCTGGCAGGTGCTGCCAGTGGAACAGACCTGGAGCCGGGAGTGTGAACCTACAGACTGATAGGGGGGCTTTCCATCATTTCTTCTTCCATTGAGGTAAGACTTATTAGAACACCTAAGACATGGGTCCCTGAGAAGCATTCATTTGGAATCTGCCTTCTCACTGACTGGGTAGAGGCAAAACCAAGGGACTTGCTGGAGGGGGGGACTTATTAAATATATGCAGACGTGAATCGCCTGATTTCAATCTCTGCCTCATAACTGTGAGTTAGTATCTGAAAATCTATCAGATATTTGGACCTCGCACCCCCTTCTGATATTGAAGGGCCACTCCCAGTATCCTGCTTGTCAGAGGTGCTGGGGGTTGTACATTGACAACTCATGGGGGGCCCTGGTTGCTGACTCAGGTCTAAATGCTTAAATAATCTGAATTAAAACACATTGCATGTGGATGTTAGTGGAAAGTGACTTCTGAGACAGCCACAACCCCTTTCTATAAGATTATGGAACATTGTAGAGCTGACAAGCCTTTGTACGAGAGGTTTGAGATGAGTGAGCAATAGGCATGTTATCTCTAGTTAGTGAGAGGGGACTCAGTGGTTACACCTCTGTGCAGACATACAAACATACTCTCTATTTGTCAGAGGAATTTCTATTCCCCGCAGGCAGATGTATCACACAAACAAGGATTGGGCAACAAGGTGCATGCTGGGAAACTGGAAATGTTGAGCAATTTATTGGGTTTCAGCCAGAGAGGGGCTCAGGCCAAAGGAATAGTCCGGCTACATGCAAAACGCTGATTCCTGTAATTTTATCCACATTTACTTCTCCAGTAAGAATTAGGCCTCTGCAGGGCACATATCACTGGCATTCCTATTCATTACTCTCCATCCCTCTATCAATCTCTATCTATTATCTATCAACTATCATCAATCTCTGTGCCTCTCTGTCTATCCATCTATTTATCATCTATCTATTAATCTATCCATCCATATATCCACTATCTCTCTATCATCTATTAGTCATCTCTCTCTCTCTCTCTCAATCATAATTCATATTTGTATCCTCTCTCTCTTTCTATCAAATCAACTCTCTCTCTCTCTCTCTCTCTCTCTCTCTCTCTCTCTCTCTCTCTCTCTGTCTATCCATCATCTAGCTAGTTATTTTCTCTTTATATACAGAATGTATTTTCTATATACAGATCTCACTCTCTGAATTTGATATTCGAATGACTCCCTAAGTGTTGGGGTCAGATACCCAGGACAGTGTAAGTGCAGTACAAGGTTAGGACATAACTATTTATATTTTGTTGGGGGAAATCTCAGCAAATGTAATTCCGTTCTTGAATCTCTTTCCTAAATGAAACTGAAAATACTGACCGCTAACTAAGCCAAATAACCTTAGCTAGCAGTTTGAATGCTAAACTGGAATATTTCAGAGCCGCAAGAAATTGGATTAAAAGCAGATTAATATTATTAATAAACGGGGAATAAAGCTGAAACTATACAGAATATCCCATCTTGCTATGAGCCCCCCAGTGTGTGACAGGTTAGATGTAATTATAGGTGCTGGTTTTATAGAGCAGAGACTCCCAAATTATGAAGCTGCACCTGCCCCCCAGGGTGACCTATAAACTGAAGGACAATTAGGGTGAGATTTGAGGAGCTCCTGGAAGCTTGACCCTAAGGGGCCAAAAGAACTGGTTTTAAGGGGTCAACCAACTGGACCTGCAGGACTGCATTTGTCATTAAACTGCAACTCCCCGCACCCACCCACAGCCAAAGGGAGTTGTAATTCAACTGCAGCTGTAGGGCTATAGGACTGTGACTCCCAATTAATATACATAATATACAATCTGCTTCTGCCTTGCCCCTGACCCCACTACCATGGCAGCATTTCAGGCTATTTAGGGACAGATTTGTAATTGAAACTAATTTGAGTGGCACTGGTACAATAATGTTGTTATATATATTATATACCTGAAGCCTTATTAGTAGGCAAAGGGTAGGCATCTCCCAAATCTTGCTGCACTCAACACTTGTACCCAGCCTGGCACAGAGCTCTGCATTTGTGGCTAGCGGCAGGCACAGAGGCACATTCCCATTGTGACCAGCAGAAGTTTATTTGCACTTAGAATATTAGCTGAGAATTTATCCGTGTGCTAAAGGTACGGCACATTCTATAACCCCAAGACAGTTACACCCTTGGGCAGGCGCCCAGTCCTCCCCACTCCTTACTCTCCGCTCATGTAAGAAATCTGTACTGAATATGTATCTAATCTGTGCTGCACTAGCTCTCGTCAAACTACAATTCTCATCATTTCCTGGTGTTTGAGGGAACTGGGATTTGTAGTATAACAGCCAAAAAGCCACATATTAAAAGTCAATTCTTTAATACAGTGGGTTAGAGCCCCATGATCTGCAGAGACTTGAGTTAAACATTACTAAGATCTGGATCGGGTTAGTTACTGCATGACTGTCCTAGTAATGGCTAACCCGGTACATTTGTTTCTACTGCCATTAACACTTTCCATAGATTCTGAAGTATAAATTGTACTTATATTCATTTATATGCATAATCTATAAAGTAATATAAATAATTAGCCATCAGGGTTGTGTAATGTACCCATTGTAAGCAGCAGTCTTGTCCTGCTTAATGGCTGAGATTCTAGCTATCTGTATAACAGAGCATTCTGTCCCATTGGCTGCACAGATCCTATCTGATCCCCATTGTAAGCAGCAGTCCTGTCCTGCTTTATGGCAGCTGAGATTCTAGCTATCTGTATAACAGAACATTCTGTCCCAGTGGCTGCACAGATCCTATCTGATCCCCATTGTAAGCAGCAGTCCTGCCCTGCTTTATGGCAGCTGAGATTCTAGCTATCTGTATAACAGAGCATTCTGTCCCATTGGCTGCACAGATCCTATCTGATCCCCATTGTAAGCAGCAGTCCTGTCCTGCTTTATGGCAGCTGAGATTCTAGCTATCTGTATAACAGAACATTCTGTCCCAGTGGCTGCACAGATCCTATCTGATCCCCATTGTAAGCAACAGTCCTGTCCTGCTTTATGGCAGCTGAGATTCTAGCTATCTGTATAACAGAGCATTCTGTCCCAGTGGCTGCACAGATCCTATCTGATCCCCATTGTAAGCAGCAGTCCTGTCCTGCTTTATGGCTGAGATTCTAGCTATCTGTATAACAGAACATTCTGTCCCAGTGGCTGCACAGATCCTATCTGATCCCCATTGTAAGCAGCAGTCCTGTCTTGCTTTATGGCAGCTGAGATTCTAGCTATCTGTATAACAGAGCATTCTGTCCCAGTGGCTGCACAGATCCTATCTGATCCCCATTGTAAGCAGCAGTCCTGCCCTGCTTTATGGCAGCTGAGATTCTAGCTATTTGTATAAAGGTGGCCATAGACTTAAAGATTACGATGCGCCAAGCGGCTCAGACGGGTCGGTCGGGTAAAAATCCAACCTTCCCGATCGATATCGTGGCCAGATATCGATCGGGATGACCCGTCGGAAGCCCCCATACACGGGCAGATAAGCTGTCAAATCGGTCCAAACGACCGATATCGGCAGCTTTATCTGCCCGTGTATGGCCACCTTAACAGAACATTCTGTCCCAGTGGCTGCACAGATCCTATCTGATCCCCATTGTAAGCAGCAGTCCTGTCCTGCTTTATGGCAGCTGAGATTCTAGCTATCTGTATAACAGAACATTCTGTCCCAGTGGCTGCACAGATCCTATCTGATCCCCATTGTAAGCAGCAGTCCTGTCCTGCTTTATGGCAGCTGAGATTCTAGCTATCTGTATAACAGAACATTCTGTCCCAGTGGCTGCACAGATCCTATCTGATCCCCATTGTAAGCAGCAGTCCTGCCCTGTTGCTGTCAATGAATTCAAAGCTGCTGAGAAAAAATCTAAAAAACTCAAGAACTACAAATAATGGAAAATGAAAACCAATTGCAAATTGTCTCAGAATATCACTCTCTACATCATAAGGTGAACAACCCCATTAAGTTTCTTTATATCTGGCTGGTCTCTAATGAGTACTTTTATAGTTGCTTCTTATGGTTCATTAGAAGGGGCTGAGCTTGTGTCTTATTTCAACCTCAGCCGCCGCTGTATTAAATGAAGCTATAGATATTCTGGGTTACAACTAAGGTTTTTTTTCTACAAATATTGTGTTGGTTATAAAACTCCCCCCGTGTGTACAGAGTTGGGCTATCCTATCAGTGATGTCACAATCTCTGCTGTCAGTGATGTCACTATTGAGTATGACAACTTGCCATTGCTGGAGCTGTAGGTGGAGTTGCTGTTCCTGTAGTGCCTGTGCTTATGATTATCATGGGAGGTTAAGTTAAGTACAACGTATCTCTGGAGCTTTTCTGATTTATTATTTCTCCATGGCTCAGTAGTAAATACTCAATAAGAAGGTTTATCTCAAAGCCATTCAGGTGAGGCACCTCCACCCAATAAATCTCTGCTGCTCTTCCCCTGGAGGGAACAGTACCGTATTGTTTGCTAATGGGTGTCAGGCCTAGCCCATGGGCCGGACGTGGAATCATATGGATTAAGTTCAGTTTCACTACAGAATCACCTGTTAAGAACCTGCCAACACGCCCAGCTGAGTCTGTAAAATGCCAATGTGACATTCATTTTTAGCAAACAACCCCCCCCCCTCCTCCTCCCTCTCCTGACGATCCAAGGCCTATTATTTGTCAGGCAAGGCTCCATGGCAACAGTTGTCATGATGTTTCAGGGGCGGGGCCTGCCAGTAAAATGAAAGCAATCAGGTCAGGGTGACAGTTAGGTAAAACGGAAAGCTCCGACAGGGTGCGGTGGGGGTCAATCTCAATCCATTCTGCCGCTAAAATGTTTATTTTCCAACATCATTCCAAATTCTGTAAATATGTGGGAAATAGGTACTAAGAGTAAATAGTGCAAAGAAAGTTTCCTTTGACTTTAGAATTAAATCCCAGTTAAAACACTGCATTCATTCAGCATCATCTCAAGCTCCCCTCACCTACTGGTGCAGACATCTGACTCCTACTAAATGTCAGGGTCTTAAAGGACAACTAAAGCCTAACTAAAGAAGTAGCTAGAAATGTTGTACATGATGTTTTGTGCTTCTGTACCAGCCCAAGGCAACCACAGCCCTTTAGCAGTAAAGATCTGTGTCTCCAAAGATGCCCCAGTAGCTCCCCATCTTCTTTTCTGCTGATTCACTGCACATGCTCTGTGCTGCTGTCACTTACTGAGCTTAGGGAGCCACTCACAATATACAGTACACATAGAATAGAAATGTCACAATATAAGGCTGATTAGTAATTAATACACATAATTACTACATGGCAGCACAGAAACCAGTGCAATTAGCATCAGAATTGAATAATCAGCAAACCTGTAGCATCAGCTTATATTACAGCCAGGGAAGCTCATTTTCTGCTGGATAATTAGTGACGAGCCCTAAGCTTAGCTTCTCAACAGCCAATCAGAGCCCACTGAGCATGTGAGTGTCACAGACACTTTCCAAGGTGGTGACCCCCTGTGACAAGTTTGAAGTCCTGGATCATTGCTGCTATTGACAAGCTCATTCTTTAGCCTCCTGCAATAAGTTCAGTGTATTAAATATGGCATTTTTAGCCTCATTCATTTGTAGTGTTTAGTTCTCCTTTAGTTCTCCTTTAAATGCAGCAAGGGTGGGGGCACATACTAATAAACGTCAATATCTGAAATAAAAAAAATGGGTATCCATGAGCAGAAAACTTCCATAGGGTACAATTTACCAGGACCTATCAAGATCTATCTACCCCCCCCCCCCGAAAAATGTTTTAATCAGTGGTGTAACTAGATGTTACTGGGCCCCACAGCAATTGATTTTAGGGGGTTGTCCTGTTTTAAAAATATATGTTGAAATTGCTCACTATTTGGCCCTCGTTGGGCCCCATTACCTCGTAGTATGAGTTTTTTTCAAAGGCAATAAACCAAAAAAGTGGTTAAAAATACAGGTGAAGGTCTGACGTGTTTCGTACCTACTGGGCACTTACTCATAGGCCACTGTTTTTGGTTTATTGCCTTTGAAAAAAACTCATTATTTTTGCTTTTGTATACATGTACCCACAGACTGGGGTGAATTGTGAGGATTTTTTAATTTATTTTCTTTATTATACCCATTTTTTTACTTTATTATTACTTTTGTGGTAGTGCCATAAACTGGCTTTTTGCACCTTTTCCTTCATTTGTGATACCCCCCCCCCCTGCAGCCACAGGGTCTGCTTCCTCTGTAGTTTTGCCCCTGGCTTCAATCTCTCTCTTTATCATAAACTACATTGCAGAATTCTCATTGAAGCACAGAAGCCTAGCAATATCATTAGGGTGGTAGACCTTGCTGGCATAACATCACTAAAAGTAGAAACCACATTAGGAAAAGGAAGAAGTGTCTCCATTCACATTTACTTCTTTGCACTTATGACCATAGTTTGGCGTAGTTTTGGGGAGGTCATCCTCCTCCAGCATCTCCTGCAGAGATTCCAAGTTTTAATGGCTAGAGGTTTCTCACCAAAGCAAATGGCCTTGTGAAACGATTTCACTTCCAAGTTGTTTGCATAAAACACCATAAAGAGTGGCTGGCAGCTGTACAATAGTACAACACACCATTAAGCAACGACTAAAGGAAGACACAAAAGGATGGCAAAGCAAATACACACAAGGCACATGGCTATTGCGATGGCTCCTGTTAAGATCTACAAACATCAGTATTGGGGAAGTCAAAAGAGAGAGGCCCCAGTGCGACCCCGTGTGTTCTTCAATAACTGTACTCCCTATGTAGTATTTCTCTTCTCTGTAGTCCATAATACAGGTATAGGATCCCTTATCCGGAAACCCGATATCCAGAAAGCTCCGAATTACGGAATGGCTGTCTCACATAGATTCCATTTTATCCAAATAATCCAAATTTTTAAAAATGATTTCCTTTTTCTCTGTAATAATAAAACAGTAGCTTGTACTTGATCCCAACTGAGATATAATTAATCCTTATTGGAAGCAAAACCAGCCCATTGGGTTTATTTAATGTTTAAATTAATTTCTAGTAGACTTAAGGTATGAAGACCTAAATTACGGAAAGATCCATTATCCGGAAAACCTCAGGTTCCGAGCATTCTGGATAACAGGTCCCATACCTGTACTCTAAGCTAGTGATCCCTAACCAATGGCTCATGAGCAACATGTTGCTAGTAGACTTAAGGTATGAAGACCTAACTTACGGAAAGATCCATTATCCGGAAAACCTCAGGTTCCGAGCATTCTGGATAACAGGTCCCATACCTGTACTCTAAGGTAGTGATCCCTAACCAATGGCTCATGAGCAACATGTTGCTAGTAGACTTAAGGTATGAAGACCTAAATTACGGAAAGATCCATTATCCGGAAAACCTCAGGTTCCGAGCATTCTGGATAACAGGTCCCATACCTGTACTCTAAGGTAGTGATCCCTAACCAATGGCTCATGAGCAACATGTTGCTAGTAGACTTAAGGTATGAAGACCTAAATTACGGAAAGATCCATTATCCGGAAAACCTCAGGTTCCGAGCATTCTGGATAACAGGTCCCATACCTGTACTCTAAGGTAGTGATCCCTAACCAATGGCTCATGAGCAACATGTTGCTCACCAACCCCTTGGATTTGTTCCCACACGGGTGCTTAGTTTTCCTTGTTCCATCTGGCTTGGAGACAAGTTTTGGTTACATAAAAACCATATCTATGGCCAAACAGAACCTCCTGTAGGCTGTCGGCTTTGAGAAAACATTGGAATCAGTAGATATTTATAAATAGACGTTATTACCCTTTGTTACTGGGTTGAACAATAATTGGGAGTAGGACTTTCAGGGGTCTAAGTTTGGACCTTCAGGGGGTCATTGGCTAAATGTTGGAGCTTCAAGTGTTGCTTGAACCAAAACACTTTGACAACCACTGGCTTAGTGTAAGGATACTGTATGAGCTGCAAATTCAGGGATACTTCTAATAAACACATGTTCCAGGGCTGCACTGAGAGTTGTTCCATTTAAATGAAATTCAATCATTGCTGCCCTTAAGCTGGCCATAGACGCGAAGATCCGATCGTACGAATCATCGTACGATTGGACTTTCCCATCTCCCGACCCACCACACTCAGGACTCTCCACACACGGTCCAAAAATCGGAGGAATCCTCGAGTCGTACAATCTGATCATTGTGTCTATGGCCAGCTCAACTGTTGAAAATTCCCAGGGATAAATATATCTTAAACCATGAGACAAAAGAAAGGGGATTACACCATCGCAGGATAATCTGATGTATTTATCTTGCCCTCCCAAAGGCAACAGTGTACAGATTCATGCTACATTTCATGAAACTAAGGATATTCATACTCTGCATAATAAATATAATTATACGTGGACTGTTTTCCATGTAAATGTGAGGATTCCACAATTCTTGGATTATTTACCTATGAAGACCCAATATAGTTCATGTTTGTTCCTTTCTCGTGTTTCATACTTTTCAGACATTTGCCTTTATTAGATGGTGTTAAATGAAACTGTCATCTCCTATTTCTTTTGCATCATATTAGAGCTTCAGAATCAGTGGAGTAATCGTTGTCCATTGTCTACATGTTGGTCGTCACCTATGAACCATTGTAATTAAGATGTGGCCTTGCTCAGTTAGAGTACACAGTCACAGTACATAATACTGAGGGTCACATATTTTGCTTTATCTACACCTGGGAACTCTGTTCACCATGAAGCCATATTTAATGGATCTACAGCTCAGAGCCCTGCCTGACTTAGGCCTCTAGTTCAAATTTGATGAAGAACAATTTCTGTAGAACCTTTGTGGCCTACATAACTGACCAGGACTTCTTAACCACTTGAAAACTAGGCATCTAGGGAATATGTGGAATTATTAGGGATGCACAGAACCCCAGAATCAGTTCAGGATTCAGCCAAATCCAAGTGCTGAACTGAACCTGAACCCTTCAAATTGTGTGGCTTTAGGTCATACAGTTAAAGAATTTGCTACATTTTTCCCCTTCCTTATGCCAAATGACAGGGCCGGATTTACATAGTGGGTGCCCCTAGGCCCACTGACGTTCGTCGCCCCTGTCCCCCCTTTACTTGTGCAAATTTTCATCATCAATGGGGATTGGCGCATGGGAAATTTAGAAAATGATTGTATCTCAAGCGCATCTCCAGTGGTTTTGAACCAATGTGGGTGTGGTTGGGCAGCATGCCGCCCCCTAAAATCCTGCCACCCTAGGCCCGGGCCTAGGTGGCCTTTCCACAAATCCGGGCCTGCCAAATGAGAGTTTGAGTTCAGTTCAGGATTTGGCCAAGTCCTGAATAACAAAAAAGTGGATCGAATCTCTATGAATTATCCAATTCTAGCGGATAAACTAGAATGGTAAGTTGACAGACAGTTGTCCATTCCCATATAATAGGTCTGTACAAATTCTTCAGTGGTACCCTCATACCCTGTAGTAGGTGATTAAATTGCCTAACAAGAGCCCCACTTCCATCCCACTTTGTTTGGGGCCCATTTCAAAGTCCACTGGTGAAATGTAACCATTTACATGAGGCCAAATCACTGTTTTGGTCACCAGTCCTCGGTCAGTATCAGAATACAGGTGCTTCTGAGGGACATTTTGAAGGCCAGGCCTATGGCACAATTATTGATTATTAGGCTTTTGGCTAATCATTATTATACGTAATTTAATAGGCAGATGGTTTGAAAGTTGTAAATGGTTTTATGTAATGATTATAGCCCAGGCCCTCCTCCCCAGCCTGGCAAAGAAAGAGACCATGAAAGATGATTCTTTTTATTGTTAGAAATGGAATTTGCTGCTATGGGAATGTAAATCTCTAATCCTTGCTAAAATAGCATGTGTATAAGACACCGGTAGAAACCATTGTCTGCCAGAGAGGGGGTTACCTTCGAAATCACGCAATGTACTGTAGGAATGTGATAACAGAATAATGTGCCCATAATCCTTGGTGATTAAATGGAGCACACCTGGTATTCTTACCTGGGAGAGCTCGTGCACCCTGGTGCTTCAAGAAAACATTTCACTATTATTCCTCTAGATTTTACATGATGCTATGTAAAGGCTTCACAGTGCTCAGAGCCAGGGAATAGGGGGCCCTGCACAAAGCAAAAAGCACAATTTAATGGGACATTGAAGAAAATTGCTGTGTTTAATGTCTAACAATAAAAAGTATATTGTAATCACAGGAAAAACTTAACAAGAAAATGAACTAGAAATTGATGGCACATTTCCAGTTGGGTATTAAAAATGCTACATGGTTATTAAGGCATCTCATCTTAGCAACAGGACGCAATTCAGAAGGGCAACTAAATACTTTCACCTTATATTAACTGTTAGTATGAAAGAGAGTGATATTCGGAGACAATTTGCAATCGGGTTTCATTTTTTATTATTTGTGGTTTTTGAGTTATTTAGCTTTTTTTTCAGCGGCTCTCCAGTTTGTAATTTCTGGTTGCTAGGATACAAATTACCCTAGTAACCGTGCATTGATTTGAATAAGAGACTGGAATATGAATAGGAGGGGCATGAATAGAAAGATGAATACTCAAAATAAGGAATAACAATAGATTTGTAGTCTTACAGAGCATTTGTTTTTTTTAGATGGAAAGAGTTTTTTGAAATCTGGAAAGAGTCAGAAAAAGAAGGCAAATAATTCAAAAACGATTAAAAAATAAATAATGTAGACCAATGGAAAAGTTGCATAGAATTGGCCATCCTATAACTTACTAAAAGTTAATTCAAAGGTGCACTACCCCTTTAATATCCAGAGGGCATCACCAGTTCTTTGGATCGACGGATATTTCTGGGTGTGTGGTGGATTGTTTTGTATACAAAGGAAACAGTGACGTCAGATAAATGTAGCATTTGTACATCCCAACGTGTATCCAGTGTTGGACTGACCCACCGGGATACAGGAAAACTCTCAGTGGGCCCAGGTGTCAGTAGCCCCTCATGCTGCTAAACATTTGGCTTATTTCATGGTCATTCCCTATTTCTATGAGAACAAAGAGGCTAAATAGACACAATAATAGATCATAGTATGTAAATAAAAGAGACTCGGGGAATAGAGGTTTAGTGAGGAGAGGAAGATTAATAGTACTGAGAGTGAACTCCTGGTCTAAGGCTTTTGGATGGGCCCTTGGTCTAAGTTATTTTAGTGGGTCCCTGGTCTAAGTTCTTTTGGTGGGCCCCTGGTTTAAGGTTTTTGGATGGGCCCCTGGTCTAAGTTATTTTAGTGGGTCCCTGGTCTAAGTTCTTTTGGTGGGCCCCTGGTTTAAGGTTTTTGGATGGGCCCCTGGTCTAAGTTCTTTTGGATGGGCCCCTGGTCTAAGTTCTTTTGGTGGGCCCCTGGTTTAAGGTTTTTGGATGGACCCCTGGTCTAAAGTTTTTGGATAGGCCCCTGGTCTAAGGCTTTTGGATGGGCCCTGGTCTAAGGTTTTTACATGGGCCCCTGGTCTAAGTTCTTTTGGTGGGCCCCTGGTCTAAGGTTTTTGAAAGGGGCCCTGGTCTAAGTTCTTTTGGTGGGCCCCTGGTTTAAGGTTTTTGAAAGGGGCCCTGTTCTAAGTTCTTTTGGTGGGCCCCTGGTCTAAGGTTTTTGAAAGGGGCACTGTTCTAAGTTCTTTTGGTGGGCCCCTGGTCTAAGTTCTTTTGGTGGGCCCCTGGTTTAAGGTTTTTGGATGGGCCCCTGGTCTAAGTTCTTTTGGATGGGCCCCTGGTCTAAGTTCTTTTGGTGGGCCCCTGGTTTAAGGTTTTTGGATGGACCCCTGGTCTAAAGTTTTTGGATGGGCCCCTGGTCTAAGGCTTTTGGATGGGCCCTGGTCTAAGGTTTTTACATGGGCCCCTGGTCTAAGTTCTTTTGGTGGGCCCCTGGTCTAAGGTTTTTGAAAGGGGCCCTGGTCTAAGTTCTTTTGGTGGGCCCCTGGTTTAAGGTTTTTGAAAGGGGCCCTGTTCTAAGTTCTTTTGGTGGGCCCCTGGTTTAAGGTTTTTGGATGGGCCCTTGGTCTAAGATTTTTGGGTGGCCCAGTTCGACATTGCATGTACCAATGGTGTAAGTGTACAGAGGAACTTGCAGTACTACTCAACCCAACTCTTCTTTTTTACTTCTTCCTATAGCTTTTTACCTCCTGCCTACAACATTTCACTGTCTGTACCTTACTGTCTCATTATTAGTTCTTCATTGTTTCTCTATTCATCAATATGAAATAGGAATAAACATATAGACCTTTGTGCTTTCATTCCTTGCTGTATTCACCTACAGGCAGAAGCTCTCTGCTAATACTCAAAACCCTTCTAGAATTCGAATTGAAATATTACTTTTCTTGCATCCCAACAATGAAGCTTTGTTCCTTGGTTATTCATTGACTTGTTAAACAGCCAGGTTTATTTTGCAGAAGGTTATCCCTAATATGAAAATTATTATTCCCAATTACAGTAGTAATTTGCGTTCCACTTGCTTCCCCAAAGCAGCCGACTTCATGCCAAAGAAAATCTCAAGTGCACAAATTCAATAGGAACATAGTGTACTATTTACAGAGTTCTTGCTAGTGCCCAGTTGATTTTATAAAGAAAGTATTTCTTACATAATCCAGAGGGATCAGAGTGATCCTCAGCCCAACCCAAGTCTTATTTTGCAAAGTGCATATTACTGTCGGATTTCATTGTATTTTCCATTGATTGTCCCTGTAAATTCTTGGATCTTCTTTGATTTTGCTTAGATTGGCCCAGTTCTGTGAATGAACACTCAGGCCCCTGAGAGGGGTACAGGGAAGTCTATAGCTAGGAGATAGAATCCCCTCAGGCTGTATTAGTAAAAGTGCCACTAGTGATATAGAACATGTATAGGAACATTTTGAGAGGCTCCAAGTCTTGTCCAGGAGTCTACTCTATTGGACCTGAAACCATATTCAGGACGTGTATGTGCAGGTGCCCCATTTTTTAGAGTAAGGTTGAGTCAATGAAGACTAAGGAGCTGATTAGTGGAACACCAGTACACAGAATAATGGGCTCCAGTGACACAAGCTTGAGTACAGAAGCCTCTGGGAGTAGAAAGCTGAGGATGAAGAAACCCCAGAGAAAAGGTTGATGAAAGCCTAAAGCCATAAACGCGTTGTTTCATACGATATACGGTGCATGTTTGGCAGGAGATGAACTGACTGATATCAACAGTAGACATGGAAATCGGTTGGCTTGTCCAATGGTCAGGCCTGCTGAACTGCTGAATCATCAGATACAGGTAGAATTCTATTGTTTCTCCCTGTATATCTGATGAGTCAGCTCTACACGTATGTATTAAAACGGATTGACCAGGAAAGATAGTAATTGTTACATCTATGGCCAACTTAAGTTAAGACAATGTAACTTAGACAATGCGAAGGAGGACTAGTTAGTAACTAAAGAGCAGTTCTGAGCAACATTGTAGCAAGAGTTTGTCCCCAAGGCCTGCAGTAAGTAGATGTTAACTGGCCAGTGTGTAGGGAACCCTTGTGACACAATTATAGTCTAGAATTAGAATACAGGGAATCCTGAAGATCTTGTGGCTTATTTACTAAACTGGTGCTTTCAACATATATTTCCCCCATGTGGAATATACATATATACATACTCAGGGTTCCAGTGCACAGATATGTACAACACAACCTGTGCCTGATTAGTAAATGTGGCAGCAACACTTGTGGGTGTAAGTACAAGCTGTGGCAAGTGTTGGTGTGGGTGTACCTGTAGGTGCAATGTGGAAAAAGGAGCCCTGGGAATGAGTAAATGGGGTGTACACGTGCCTTCTCTAGGCCTTAAAGCAATGTGGGGTTCATTTGATCACTTTCTTTTTATTTCAATAGGCCCCACAGGATGGGTAATTCTATACCAGTTTGCTCCAACCAGTGGATTGTGAGCAACATGTTGTTTTCCAACCCCTTGGATGTTGCTCCCATTGGCCTCAAACCAGGTGCTTATTTTTGAATTCCAGGCTTGGAGGCAAATTTTGGTTGTATAAAAACAGGTGTACTGTCAAACAGAGTCTCCTATAGGCTGCCAGTCCACATTGGGTGTACCAAATAGCCAATCACAGTCCATAATTGCCACCCCAGTAACATTTTTTGCATGCTTACTTTATGTTGCTCTCCAACTTTGAATGTGGCTCAAGGGTAAAAAGGTTGGGGATTCCTGGTCTGTATTGTAGGTTCATCCATCTTGAGAGTCAACATGAAAACAATATGTGCTCACTTTTATACATTGAACAATTATACAAATAAACAATGGCCCCGATAGGCTCCAGCAGTAATGCCTCGGCAGTCATTTGCCAACAAGTCCATGGGCAATAAAGTGCGTATATTTGTGTTCATATAGGAAATTTAGGCATAATGGGTTAGGTTGTTGGATTGGGAAACACTGTCACCGGATTGCAGCTTATTATTGTATCTAGATGCAACTCCAATCCAACAATTGTCCACAAGCAGCCGGTGACACATCAGGCCTTTTGCCAGACGGAAGCCAACACCAGCAGTTTATATAGCCACGTCTACAGCCGGTCTCCTGCCAAAATCTGTCTCTGCACAGACACTGGTAAAAAAGGGAGAGAACTGCGGCTTCCTTGTTATTTTTATCTCCAAAATCTCAGCCAAGCCTTCCTGTGCCCTAAAGCAATGGGCTTTTGTTATAGCAAGTGTGACTGTGTGCCTTTCTGCAAGCGTATGTTTGGATATACATTTTTCCACTGTAGTCACACTAACAGTAGAAAAGAGAAAGCAATTTTCCTTTTGCAGCATCCGGCAAAAATAATTATAAAAGTGATTAATATCCAAGACTTCTATCAAGACACTAAGGGAGCTATTTATTAAAGTCTGCATGCCAAAAACTCGAAAACTCAAGGTTTTTTTTACTATAAAATCCGAATTTTTAGTGAAAAAAAGAACCTAGAATTTTTCGGGATTTATTATACCCTGAGGATGGAAAAAGCCTAAATCTGAAAATCCGGAATCTCAAACCTGCTGATTATATATATAAGTAAATGGCAGAAGTCCCAAAGATATCCTGATCTGTGCTGGGTTTTGTACAATCATCCAAAGATTTTGTGGTTTTCTGGCAAAAATCCAAAAAAATCAGATTTTTCAGGTGGAAAATCCAAAAAATATAACATTTTCATAGGATTTTCACGAGTTTATCGAGTTTTTCCCGAACTGGAATTTTTTTGGAAAATATATTGATAAATAAGGGGAAATAATCCATGCGGATTTGGTCGAGTATATTTCAGAAAATAATGAGATAAATTCAGATTTTGATAAATAACCCCCTAAATTAGCATACTTTAGGGTTGCCCCCCCCCCATTTGATGAAAACAACTATATCCAGTCTTAGGAGATTGGGCACCCAAAGAAAGGTTGGCCCCCATCATGATCTCACAACATGATTACCCAGTGTCGGAAGATTAACGGATGCAGAAAGAGGACACAGTAGAGATGTCCCCAGGTACAGACAAGTCCATGGTTCACAACTAGATGTTTATGAAAGTGTGTGTTGCTGTTATGTATAGTCATCATTGTTTTTCCCAAAATAGTTACACCCCAATTAGTCACTTAGTAACACCTTAGGCAAGTGCCACTGCTGCCTTGTCATCTACTTGTCATCTACCAGAACTGCCTACAACAATGCTAGGTGGTAAAAGCCTGAACATTTTCCATTGGCTTCCCTGGTTACTCTAGATCAGGGGGAACCCTTGTTTGCTTGTGAAAATTCTTGGAACTGTGGCAATATTAGTCTGTAGCTTTGTTATGAGCTCAGGGGGCCTTGAACAAATATAGAACATCAACTGTTGGCTTGAACCAAAAGAAGAAGAAGAAAGTATCTATAGATTCACAATATGCCAATGTCTCCAAAATCACTGCTGTCTCATACACAAGCGTACATCTTTTTGGCCTCAGCACTTTATATTGTTGCATTGTCTTCTGCAAATATTGTACAACACTTGTATACCCTGACATTTTTAGTACTGCAGGTCATGGTGACCTTTAACCACCAAGTTCTGGTCCTTAGTAGATTGATTTTTACAGCAATTTGAGAGGCAAATAGCAGGGTAGTGATATTGGGCAAATTTTAAGGTGTCCAATTTGCTTTGGAAAACACTCAAGCGTCTTGAACTTTCTTTCAGTTTTCCCGTAAAATGTCTCAGAATCTGGATAGCATCTGTCGGAAACCCGGCCTGCAGATATGGTCCATGGAGGTAAGTGATACTTATGCATGGGCTCCATCCTTGAGCTGCACATTGGGCATTAAACTTACTACAGGGTCATAACTTCAGTAAACCCTACTGACCCAGACCATTTATTTATGGTGATCATTATTATGTGTAATGTGTGTCATGTGGGCAAATAAAGATGTTCATCTTTTTCCCATAAGCTCTATAATGTATCTGCTGTAGTTATATAGTCTAAATAAACTCTCTCATTCTTATTTTAGAAAATGAAAATGGCTCCACTTCCTGAGAAGGCCTATGGGAGCTTCTTTGAAGGTGACTGCTACATTCTCTTGTATGTAAGTATCTAAGAGAATGTTGCGGGACCCATGGCCGTGCCACTAGAACCATTAGTGAAAGGAAAGATAAGTGGACATGTTTCATATACACCCAGGACTACAAACGAAAAATAGATGAAGGAATAGATTCAGAATGTCCATCCTCAGAAACGTTATATGACGATTTTGGGGGAGATCTGGTACTTGGAGGTTTCAAACCCAACAGACTCAATGCTTTTTGTATAGTGGTTATCTTGAGAATTCCACCTTCCATGATGCAGTTGTGTATGTGCTCACTGTGCTGTTTTCCATAATCTGCTTCATAAAACAGAAACTATATAGGATTTAAAAGTCAGTTTCTGGTCATTTGTGCCTATTTTATTATGGATTAAGTTAAACAACTTGGCTGTTGAGGGATATTACATACAATTTGATACCATCAAACTAAAACCCAATGCCAAGTTTTTAATCACAAGATAATGTGTAATAAGCCCCATGCTGATCTGCACAAAAATTCCTCCCAGTTCATTGTCCTTTAGGTTTGTAATTAAATATCACTAAATAAAACTTATCTCTTCTGAAATAAATTCCACCCTAATTATTCTGATATCTTTCTTGAATCCCATTGTGCAATCAATTGCCCTCAATCCATTTCAGATCAATATCTGAACAAACAATGACTTTGCTGCTGCCTTGAGTCATCCTTTGTGACACCTACTGAGATTTCCGTCTCATTTCCATTACTCATAAGTCTTCTAGTTATCTGGTTTCCCCCCACTCTAATTCCTATAGGGTAATGCAGGGAATTTCATATTACATTAAAATTCTAATTGTCAGTGGGACTTTGCAGAAATACAAGTCATGTTTATATAGATGTTATCTTTTTGTTGGCTTGTATTTTTTAAGAACTGTTTAAGGGTGGTGGCACATGCTCAGATTCAGTGAGATTAGTCGAACAAATCTCTTGTTCAGGCGCCTAATCTCCCCGAAATGCCTTCCCACCGGCTAGAATGTGAATCGCCGGCGGGATGAAGTTTCCAACTTCGGGCGACTTCGGATAAACGAAGCTATCCGAGTGCCATCCTGCTGACGATTTACATTTTAGCCAACGGGAATGCATTTCGGGGAGATTAGTCGCCCGAAGAAGAGGATATTTGTCGCTGGGCAACTAATCTCCCCGAGTAGCCACATGTGCCACCACCCTTAACCAGCCAACCCATGAAGACATCTCAGTTTGTGCTTGGTCAAATTTTATTGGTTCCAGCTGTTCTCTTCCACCCAACAGTAGAAACATTGGGGTAACAGTCACCCTGCTATAGTTCCAGGGGTACCCAGGGTACAAATAAGCATTCACCCCAAATCTCCCCCTAACTGACCTTCAGACTGGGCCACCTTAGCTCATAACAAGGTTACAGATATATAGAAACATTGGGGTGTCACCCTGCTATAGTTCCAGGGGTACCCAGGGTACAAATAATCACTCACCTGAAATCTCCCCCTAACTGGCCTTCAGACTGGGCCCCTTAGCTCATAACAAGGTTACAGATATATAGAAACATTGGGGTGTCACCCTGCTATAGTTCCAGGGGTACCCAGGGTACAAATAAACACTCACCCCAAATCTCCCCCTAACTGACCTTCAGACTGGGCCCCCTTAGCTCATAACAAGGTTACAGATATATAGAAACATTGGGGTGTCACCCTGCTATAGTTCCAGGGGTACCCAGGGTACAAATAAGCATTCACCCCAAATCTCCCCCTAACTGACCTTCAGACTGGGCCACCTTAGCTCATAACAAGGTTACAGATATATAGAAACATTGGGGTGTCACCCTGCTATAGTTCCAGGGGTACCCAGGGTACAAATAATCACTCACCTGAAATCTCCCCCTAACTGGCCTTCAGACTGGGCCCCTTAGCTCATAACAAGGTTACAGATATATAGAAACATTGGGGTGTCACCCTGCTATAGTTCCAGGGGTACCCAGGGTACAAATAAACACTCACCCCAAATCTCCCCCTAACTGACCTTCAGACTGGGCCCCCTTAGCTCATAACAAGGTTACAGATATATAGAAACATTGGGGTAACAGTCACCCTGCTATAGTTCCAGGGGTACCCAGGGTACAAATAAGCATTCACCCCAAATCTCCCCCTAACTGACCTTCAGACTGGGCCACCTTAGCTCATAACAAGGTTACAGATATATAGAAACATTGGGGTGTCACCCTGCTATAGTTCCAGGGGTACCCAGGGTACAAATAATCACTCACCTGAAATCTCCCCCTAACTGGCCTTCAGGCTGGGCCCTCAAAACAAGGTTAAAGATGTATAGAGACATTGGGGTAATTGTCCCCCTAAATGGCCTTATGTATAAGTTGAAGGAACCTGTTTTAATGTAGCCTACTTGTTGTTTAGTATAATGATAGGGCTAAACTCTCACACTGAGATAATACAGGATTTTATGCAGAACATGGTATTCTTGTTTCCCCCTTTTACATGCTATAATTTTGGGGGGACCTATAACCTTTTTGCTCTTGTTAATTGAAGACTCCTGGCAGCCCTTAACTGCCTTTATACAAGGAAGTTTTAGTTGAACTGTAGGTTGGACATGAGGGATTTATATGATATTCCCAGTGGTGAGACCCTGGAGATGTCAGAAATGAGCAGGATGGAATGAGTGAGTTCAGAGCGAGGATATAATGTGTCTGTTTGCTAAAGGTGACAAAGAATAATACCAAATGCAAATATAAACATTCCCAATGGCTGGCACGAGTCCCGGACCAAAGATCACAGTCCGGAGAGTTCCAGAACCATTCAGCCTTGTGAGTTCCAACCAAAGTTGACTGCCTTCTGGGCGCTCAACCACACTTTGGGTTCAGTTGCATGGAATGGATTTTGTTGAGTTGAGTTTATGAGAAACAAACAAACCTGTTTTATTTCATTACCATCTCCAATGTCATTGTGCCATGACCTCCATGGGTGCAAGAACACTGCTATAAGGTCAGGATCACTATACTAAGCACAATTCTATCATGGCTAAGGTCCAAGAACGGAGTATAGTCAAACTACATCTAAAGCTGATGTCCCCTTTATTTCCTACAGAACAAGCAGACCCCCAATGGCTTGATCAGTGATATTCACTACTGGATAGGGAAGGACTCCTCCCAGGATGAGCAGGGGTCAGCCGCCTTCTATGCAACACAGATCGACGGGGCCCTTGGGGGAAGCCCAATCCAGCACAGAGAAGTACAAGGCTATGAATCTGCAACCTTTAAAAGTTACTTCAAGAATGGAGTCATGTGAGTGGCCTGTCCAGTACACTCAACGCAGAAGTACAAAAGCAAATAAAATGCAATTAAATGATAGACTGTTTCCTTTGTGGCTTACAGACTGGTTTTCAGAGTTGGTTATGACTACTTTATTTATTGGCATAGTGGTTCTTTGGTTTTGAGCCTACACAGTCAACTGGACCTAGACCAGTGGTGGAATTTCTAAGTTGGTGGCTCTCCTGCGCACAGCCACCATCAGAAACCAAATCAGGCCTCTAGACTTATGATACTAAGGGGGCCCATGACTTCAGATATAATGAGACCTTGCTGAGCTAGAAGTGAAACAGGTGGACATGGACAGCAAAGCCAGTGGCTATTGGGGGGTCCCAGAAGTACATATGGTTTGTTGTAGATCTATCTATGTGTGCAAAAAAGATCATCTTCATGAATGTTTTTAGGGTGGAGGCTGCTGTGTATGAGCATTCTGCTCCTGGAGGATCTATGTAGGCAGGGAAGGGCATTGATAGGTCAACGCTTTATAAGGCTCCATGAGGATATTGATTATTGGGGACAGATCTAGAGGTATAGATCTTCACTCTCTGGGAGCTCCTGTAACTTAAGTAAAGTATAAGAAACACCATCTGTGTCCTAAGCCTCTGTAGGAACCCAATTGCACTTTAATACATCTATTTTGCTACTGACTTGGTCAATTCTTTAATCTGTGCTGAAAAGACTAACAGTTCTTCTCTTGCTGTTTCATCCCCCACTAGCTACAAGAAGGGAGGAGTGTCCTCCGGGTTCAAACATGTAGAGACAAATATGTACAACATACGTCGCCTGTTGCATGTGAAAGGGAAGAAGCACGTCACTGCCACTGAGGTATATGGGCACAAATGTCTGGATTTTCTACTAAAGTAACCAAAAGCCCTTCTGTTCACAATCTCTGGCTCCTTCTCTTAGTAGCATTGTCACTGCTAAATGTGACTTGTACTGACTACATGGCCACCTTTCCATAGTTCTGATGTTATCATTGTCTGTTCCTATAAAGCAGAATACTTTCAGGTCATACACAGTTGCCGCCCCTGCCAGACCCAATACTGTCAGATCTTATACAACTCCCACCCATGGTAGACCCAATACTGTCAGATCTTATAGGAATGGTGCCCATGCTGGATTTAATACTTTCAGATTAAAAACAACTGCCGCCCATGGTAGACCCAATACTGTCAGATCATATACAACTGCTGCCCATGCTGGAGCCATTAATGTCAGATCTTATAGGACTGGTGCCCATGCTGGACTTAATACTGTCAGATCATATACAACTGCCACCCATAATAGACCCAATACCGTCAGATCTTATAGGACTGCTGCCCATGCTGGACCCAATACTGTCAGATTATATACAACTGCTGCCCATGCTAAACTCAATACTGTCAAATCATATACAACTGCCGCCCATGGTAGACCCAATGCTGTCAGATCTTATGGGAATTACATGCTAAACCCAATACTTTGAATTACTTCCCACACTAGACCACTTCTCAAGTGACTTGGCCTTCACCAAACCACATCACCTTAGGTCTTCCCACTCACATCCCTAATTTGATGAGTACCTGACCCTATCACTGTTTTGGCCAGAGCTAAAGACTGCTCAATTAGCTACCCTTTCTTATCTCTTGATCTTACAGCATTACATTACGTTAGTAATTATGGGAAGTCCATCTGAATTTTCAGGACCTATGGGGCTTCTCAAGGCATGTCTACTTCAAAAGGAACCAGCTTACTGACTGACCACATTAGATAGGGTCACCCCTAATGGAACATATCTCAGAGTAGAGGATCAACACTAATCATATGCTTCTTCTTCATTACTCCGCTGCTTCTTCTCTGCTCAGGGTGATCAAAAATAAGAGTGTGAAATTCAGGCAGCTGATTCCAAACTTTCTTCACTGGGTGCTGTGCCTTTTCCTTCACAGGTGCCAATGTCCTGGAACAACTTTAACAAAGGAGATGTTTTTCTACTGGACCTGGGCAAAGTGATCATCCAATGGAATGGACCAGAGAGCAACAAATCAGAAAGGATACGGGTCAGTGAGGAAACAAATACGATACCAAAGAGAAGTAGTGAGGAAAACTATTTGAACAAAGCCTGGTCTGATGCCAGTGTTTATCTACAACTACATTTCTCTGAGTGTGGGAGGCTTGAACACAACATTACACTATTGATCATGTTCTATTGGCATTACAAATCCTAAAATTGTATAGATTATGATCTAGATCTGTAAACAGGCAGAGCATTTAAAGCTAATGTCTCTCCCCAGGCCTGTTCCTTGGCTCAGAGCATAAGAGATGATGAAAGAGGAGGAAGAGCTCAGATTGGCATCATAGACAACGAGCAGGATTCTCCCGATCTCATGCAAATCATGGTGGCAGTGCTGGGGGCACGAACAGGGGAACTGAAAGAGGCTGTTCCAGATGAGAAAGCAGATGTACAACAAAAAGCAAATGTCAGACTCTATCAGTAAGTCACCCAATACCTGCAAGGAATGTGTTCTTGAGTGGGATGTAGTCTCTGGTTAAATGGTTTATACTCACAATTGTTCATCTATGACCATATAAAGGCACAAGGCTCCAGGCTATAGTTATACAGGGAACTCTGAGTATCACTCATGTATTATAAGGGATAATGTACCCCCTACTGTAAATGATAAGGATATTAGAAGTCACTGAGGGGTTCTGTGACCATATAAAGGCACAAGGCTGCAGGCTGAGTTATACAGGGAACTCTGAGTATCACTCATGTATTATAAGGGATAATGTACCCCCTACTGTAAGTTATAAGGATGTTAGATGGGTTTTTAATGAACCCATTCCGTGTTGATAAAATGATACAGGGAATACATGCAGCTGACAATAGCGTATATATGTGGCTGTATTAAATATAAATATTATTGGGGGCCAGCTGCTTGACTCTAGGGAAAGCAAGTTATACAATTAGTGGCATACTTGTTATGCTGTGTAAAATTTAATTTGCTGAAACATTATAAAAAGCTGCATAAAATAAATGGCAAATTTATTGAGGTGTTTTTTATTTAACGCCATGCGATTTGTCACCGTTATTTTACACTGCTTCCGGCGCCTGGTGATGTGCGGCATATTATGACACTGTTTATTTACAACACATAATAAATATGCCCCTCAGTGTAATACATGAAGCTGATGATATTGTTGTCTGACAGATAAATGCTTTATGTTCTAGTGTATTTGAGAAGGATGCAAATTTGGTGGTACAAGAACTCGCCACGAAGCCCCTGACCCAGGATCTCCTGCAACACGATGTGAGTCAGTGAATTAACGTTTTCTGACAATAGATTTGGTGACAGAATTGTAACATCTTGGGGCAATGATTTTATCCCACACGTCCCTGTTATGTATTAGACATTATTCAATGCAATCGCCCCTGGCAGTTGCCTGTAACACTGGATTTATAAAGGGGTCCCAGGCAATGACGGGAAACCCTCCAACTGCCAACTGTTGTGCCACTGGCGAGACAAACCTAATGGATGTATTGAAATTCTCTAATAATTGTATCTTTACACACGTCTATAATAAAGCAGCAGCTTCACCCGCTATAAACAGATCTCAGTGTCCTGATGTTGTTCTTTCATGTTCCTGCAGGACTGTCACATTCTGGATCAAGGCGGGGTGAAGATCTACGTTTGGAGGGGTAAAAACTCCAGCCCGGAGGAAAAGAACGCAGCTTTCAGCCGAGCGGTGGTACGTGGTCTCCATGTCCAACCCTAAACATTATGGGGTAAATTTATCAAAGAGTGAAGTTCCGCCACTGAGGGAAATTTCGCAGCTCTCAATTCATTTCTATGGGATTTTGAAAGGCGTATTTATCAATGGGTGAAAGTGAAAGTTCCCCCTTTGATAAATACGCCTATAAAAATCCCATAGAAATGAATGGAGAGTGGCGGAATTTCACTCTAGTGGCGGAACTTCACTATTAACTTCACTCTTTGATAAATATACCCCTATATGATTGATGTATTATGCTCTGCAGACTTGCCAATGGCTTGCTATTAAATAAATAACGCTGACATATCTGTTCAACCTACGTGCCCTTTGGCTGATCAAAGGATAAATAAACCTTAAAAATAATTGAATATAAAATGAATGAGGGGTCTATTCTAAGCACTTTTGCAATGTACATTCATTATTTATTTATTTTTAATTCCAAGATATTAAGGGATACATGTACTGTTAACATGAATGAATTTTGTTACAACAGCGCCACCTGCTGGTCATTTTCCCACCAGTCTGACCAGCAAGTAGTCAAGGAAGAAGTTGTCAGGAGAAAGAAAGAGGCTGCTCTGATGTTCTTCTAGTTAGGAAAAAAATAGAAACCTTTCTGAAATATTTCCTAAGCAGAAGAACATCAGAGCAGCCTCTTTCTTTCTCCTGACAACTTCCTTGACTACTTGCTGGTCAGACTGGTGGGAAAATGACCAGCAGGTGGCGCTGTTGTAACAAGATTCATCATAACGGTACATGTATCCTTTAATATCTTGGAATTCAAAAAATAATACATGTACATTTCAAACATGCTTCGAATAGCCCCCTCATCAATTATGTTGCTGAAACTCAGAAGTCTGTATTTTTCCTTACCTTTTAGGGTTTCATACAAGCCAAGGGCTACCCCCCAACTACTAATGTGGAAGTAGTAAACGATGGTGCCGAGTCGGCCATGTTTAAGCAGCTGTTCCAGAACTGGAAGGACGTTGGGGAAACACAGGGTCTAGGAAAGACTTTTAGTGTCGGGAAAATCGGTAAGGTAACTTGCACCGATGTCGGTGATTAAATATGGAGCATAAAGGGGAAACGTTTTCATATGTTGATCTTTATCTTCCTTTAAAGTGAATTATAGACTGAATGGATGGAGTAAACACTGCATTTTGACTGGGAGTCTCTATATTGCTTGTCTCTGTACAGGCATTTTCCACAGTACCCAATGCTACTATGACCTAAGTGGTCTGAAATAATTAGAGTCTATGAAGAATGCTTCTACTAGCTCATACTTATACTTAACCTGCTAAACATAATCAAATACCCAATGAAAATTGATCTTCCCACTTGGTGGGTCCTGGTTGCTGTACATTAACAACAAATTCCGAGGTGTTAGGGTGGGTAAAACTGATGTAGAGCCTAGATGTCTCCATTTTCCTATAACACCTCAGTCTTGCCCTACTGGACAGAGTCTTGGGCAGCAGGACCTAGCTGAACCACCATTAAAGTATAAGTAAACCTTAAAAATAGGTGAATGTGAAATTGATGAGGGGGCTATTCTAAGTACTTTTGCAATGTACATTCATTATTTTATATTTTTTGAATTCCAAGATATTAAAGGATACATGTACTGTTATCATGTATGAATTTTGTTACAACAGCGCCACCTGCTGGTCATTTAGTTACTTAAAGGGATCTTGTCATCGGAAAACATGTTTTTTTCAAAACGCATCAGTTAATAGTGCTGCTCCAGCAGAATTCTGCACTGAAATCCATTTCTCAAAAGAGCAAACAGATTTTTTTATATTCAATTTTGAAATCTAACATGGGGCTAGACATTTTGTCAATTTCCCAGCTGCCCCTGGTCATGTGACTTGTGCCTGCACTTTAGGAGAGAAATGCTTTCTGGCAGGCTGCTGTTTTTCCTTCTCAATGTAACTGAATGTGTCTCAGTGAGACATGGGTTTTTACTATTGAGTGTTGTTCTTAAATCTACCAGGCAGCTGTTATCTTGTGTTAGGGAGCTGCTATCTGGTTACCTTCCCATTGTTCTTTTGTTTGGCTGCTGGGGGGGGGGGTAGAGAGAGGGTGATATCACTCCAACTTGCAGTACAGCAGTAAAGAGTGATTGAAGTTTATCAGAGCACAAGTCAAATGACTTGGGGCAGCTGGGAAATTGACAAAATGTCTAGCCCCATGTCAGATTTCAAAATTGAATATAAAAAAAATCTGTGTGGCTATACACAGACAGATTTGAACTGCTGATTCAGGTGCTTTAGACTGATTCGGCAGCTCATCTGCCCATTTATGGGGCCTTCCAACGGATCTCCCCAACCAATGTGTGGCCAGAAATTGATTGGACAGGTTTCGTTTTTCCCAAGATCGAGGACTGCAACATTATCTTGCAACTCACTGGGTCATGCATTGTCCTCCTCATTTCTACCACAATATTGATCTTGATGACTTCATGAAACAATTCAGTTCAATTCATTTTCATTTTCACTGTAGCTAAAGTGGAACAAACGAAATTTGACATAAACCAGCTCTACGCCCGGCCTGAATTAGCGGCAGAGCAGAGGATGGTCGATGACGCTTCTGGGAAAGTTGAGGTGAGTAAATGCAGTGAATACGGTAACATCAGAAAATGAAAGTGTTTCAACCAAAAATGTCATGAAAAGAAACTATTTTGAAATCTATAAAGGAAAAGTTAGAGAATTAGACTTGATTTGGTACAATTTGGTGGCTCATTAATAAAGGTCCATTTTATTTGTGACTTTTGTACGGTTCAGTCTCCCACATTGAAAAAATTGGATAGAGGGATTCTGGGATTTTGCTTCTTTTAGAAGATTCTTCAATAAAAAATGGAAAAAAAAATGTAATCTGCATCACTTTGGCTACTTTGGATTCAGTTTGTGTCTGCCTACTGCATGAGAAGTTAAAAGTTTATGCAACCACCCCTCAAGCTGAAGGTCTGGGGAAATGAGCACCTGGACCCCACGTATTTATTGGTATTGGGTTCACTCCTAATATTTTTGGTGCCAGCCCAGGGTATTGTGGGGCTATTCTAAGCACTTTTGCATTGTACATTCATTATTTATTTATTTTTGATTCCAAGATATTAAGGGATACATGTACTGTTAATATGAATGAATTTTGTTACATCGCCACCTGCTGGTCATTTTTCCACCAGTCTGACCACCAAGTAGTCAAGGAAGAAGTTGTCAGGAGAAAGAAAGAGGCTGCTCTGATGTTCTTCTGCTTAGGAATAAACTTAGAAACCTTTCTCACATCTTTCCTAAGCAGAAGAACATCAGAGCAGCCTCTTTCTTTCTCCTGACAACTTCTTCCTTGACTACTTGGTGGACAGAAGCTCTAAGGTGAAGGAGAGTCTGAAGACCCTTGCCCCCGCCTGTGCCTTTTGTGCTGGGGGGGGGTTGGGAATGGCGGGGCTCATCCTAGCTTTGGTGAGCCCAAAGACTTTAAAAAAAGTATAACATTCTAGTAGACCGTTCCCCCAACAAAATTTGGTTCAGTTCTCCTTGAAATGTCTTCTCCTGCCACAAACCCAATAGCCGCCATTTGTGGGTGAACATTGGTGCAGAAGGAAGATCTAGAACTACAGTGATTTTTCCACTACTCACCGTTCCTGATTATATTGCTGATTGTACATTTCCAGTTTCCCAGACGTTTTCCTCGTTAGAATCCTCACACATGACTCATATCTGTGGTTTCCCTTCTGGGCAGGTCTGGAGAATTGAAAATCTGGAACTGGCAGAGGTAGAACCCAGGACCCACGGACAGTTCTATGGGGGGGACTGCTATTTAATTCTCTATACGTATATGAAGTCTGGGAAGCCGAACTACCTTCTCTACATGTGGCTGGTAAGTAATTAATTTGATTTCTTTTTTAAATCGATTAAGAGAATTTGGGACATATCTGCTTGGACAATTTACTGGTTGCATCTAGTTATCACAAGGGAGAGAGGTAGAGAAATTAGGAAAGATCTATGGAATAATTTCGGATTTCCCACCTGAAAGAGAAAACATTCTGCCAAGTCGGGGACCTCTTTAGTAATAACTATTTTATTGGTCACTCGTATAAGATCAAACATCTGATTGGTTGATATGGGTTAGTAGACCTGGTTGACTTTAATTCAATTAACCAGCCAAGGGTAATATTTCATTTTAACCTTGGCAGAGAATGAGGTATGGTAGACCAACATGGAGAAGAAGACATTTGTGGGACACTTTGTCCTGGGCCACCAAGCATCAAATAATTTGTTGAATAGCAAAAGCTGGAGGAGCTCTGGGAATCCATTACATCCTTTATTCCCCTGAGATTGGGGCATGGCCTTTCTGTAGCTGACAGTTTGGTTTTGCCTCATTTACATTAAGGTTATCTAAATCCAAGAATCTATAAATGTATCTTTGATAATGCGAAGTCATTCTTCTACTGCTGCCCAATTTCTAGTATTTTCTGAGAATGTTTCACTGTACCTCAGGGCCGCCACGCTTCCCAAGATGAAGTTACAGCATGTGCTTACCAGGCCGTACAGCTGGACAAAATGTACCATGACCAACCAGTCCAAATCCGGGTGACTATGGGGAAGGAACCCAGACATCTGCAGGCCATCTTCAAAGGAAAAATGATTATATATGAGGTAAGTTCTTAATTTACAGTCGTATATTTACAGTACAGTATAACTCAGCCTTCAGCCTTGTGCCTTTATATGGTCACAGAACAACCCCTCAGTGACTTCTAATATCCTTATCATTTATAGTAGGGGGTACATTATCCCTTGTAATACATGAGTGATACTCAGAGTTCCCTGTATAACTCAGCCTGCAGCCTTGTGCCTTTATATGGTCACAGAACAACCCCTCAGTGACTTCTAATATCCTTATCATTTATAGTAGGGGGTACATTATCCCTTATAATACATGAGTGATACTCAGAGTTCCCTGTATAACTCAGCCTGCAGCCTTGTGCCTTTATATGGTCATAGAACAACCCCTCAGTGACTTCTAATATCCTTATCATTTACAGTAAGGGGTACATTATCCCTTATAATACATGAGTGATACTCAGAGTTCCCTGTATAACTCAGCCTGCAGCCTTGTGCCTTTATATGGTCATAGAACAACCCCTCAGTGACTTCTCATATCCTTATCATTTACAGTAGGGGGTACATTATCCCTTATAATATATGAGTAATACATAGAATTCTGGCTTAGAAGCTCAGAAAACCCTTTGTTATGAAAGTTCTTTTTTTTTTAACGTTATTTGACTAGGGTGGAACAAGTCGATCGGGGGTGCAGGAATCAGAAGCTCCAATCAAACTGTTCCAAGTCAAAGGAACCAATGAATACAACACCAAATCCACAGAGGTTCCGGCGAGAGCATCTTTCCTTAACTCAAATGATGTGTTTGTGCTGAAGACGGAGTCAATGTGTTACCTCTGGTGCGGCAAGGTATTGGCAACGGGAGGAATATTACAGAATGTTCTGTTGGAGCCCCTCAATAAATTGTCATGGTTCTTGAGCTCCAGTGACTTCTATGTCTGGCATTGCCCTTGTTTTATTGTTCAACCCCAGGGCATCAAACCTAGGGCCAGTAAAACACCCAACCAGGCCAGGGCCAGTATTACAAATGTACTGGAAACATAGTTGCCAATAAATTTGTAAAGTTGATCACCTGGCCGGCCACAATCTTAGATTTTTTTCCTTCTCTGATCTGCTCTATAACTTTCCCTCTGTCTGTCTGTCCTACACACAATTGTCCTTCCCCCTTTGTCATTGCTCTGACCCTTTACATCACTTACCTGCCAGTAAGAACTCTTTAAAAAGGTGGAGACCCTATGCGGACCAGGTGATCTTTATGTAGACATTTCACTTATCATACTGTATGTATTCTTCTCTCCATTAGATCACTATCGCAGTGACGTGTTGTTTGCTTTGTCTCTACATCTGATTGGCCCACTATATTTGGGCAGATATTAACTGCCATTCAGTACATCCTTGTGGCTTAATAGTTGATATAATCTCTTTTCTCTCCAAAGGGCTGCAGCGGGGATGAGCGGGAAATGGCAAAGACTGTTGCAAACATCATCTCAAAGCAGGACAAACAGACCATCCTTGAGGGCCAAGAACCTGCAGAATTCTGGGTGGCTCTTGGAGGAAAAGCCCCTTATGCAAGCGATAAAAGGTAACATTGGTACAGAAAGTTATGGTTGGAAGCAGACAGGGATCAGTGATCTAGAATTTAAAGCACAATCTCCAAATAAAAGAGTCTACTCATTGGGCTGTAAATACCAGAATGGCATGAGGATGTTTTTGCCTAGAGACCCACTAACACCAAATTTCTAAATGCTAAAAATGGTTCATTTGGGTTGTTGCCTTGACTGATTGCAGATTCCAGGAGGAGGTCGTGCAGTACTCACCTCGGCTCTTTGAATGTTCCAACCAGACTGGGCGCTTTGTAATGACGGAAGTGGTGGATTTCTGCCAGAGTGACCTTGATGAGGACGATGTGATGTTATTGGATACCTGGGAAGAGGTTAGTGAACAACATGGCAGACTCTTGTCTCTTACACAGTCTCATGCTCACAAGGTGTCCATGGTCCATGGTGATAAGATGCACTTTGAAATGCAGCACATCAGTTGTTATATGGTAGACAGTCTTAGATTCAACACCCTCCGAGCTTTGGAAGATGTCATTTTTAAAACAATACAGCCCTAAACTGTATTATCTATATCCAACATGTAAAGCCTGAGATACAGATAAAATCCTTGTCCAAAGTCACATGAAGCAGATTTCCTTCTGATATAGTCTATATAGAGTCATCATGGAGCCAATCTAGATAGGATACGTTTTCAGCAAGCTCAAAGTCTGAAAGACCTTCCTATCACTACCCAAGCCAATGCTGGTTCAACTCTTGAAAACTCTTCTTCCCTCCCCCTCTTCAGATTTTCCTTTGGGTGGGTAAATCGGCCAATGATTACGAAAAGACAGAATCGATTAAAGCATCCCAGGAGTATCTAAGAGCACATCCTGCAGGACGGGACTTGGCGACACCCATAATACTGGTCAAACAAGGACACGAACCTCCAACCTTCACAGGATGGTTCAACGCTTGGGATTCACATAAATGGAGTGTAAGTACATTAACACAAAACTGAGTGTGAACTGGTACTGGTAGTGGATTAATTGCCAGCTGAACTATAATACGGTTAATTGGACTGATTGTGCCCTGGTTGCTTAAGGGATACATGTACTGTTAATATGAATGAAATTTGTTACAACAGCGCCACCTGCTGGTCAGTTTCCCACCAGTCTGACCAGCAAGTAGTCAAGGAAGAAGTTGTCAGGAGAAAGAAAGAGGTTGCTCTGATGTTCTTCTGCTTAGGAAAACAATTAGAAACCTTTCTCAAATCTTTCCTAAGCAGAAGAACATCAGAGCAGCCTCTTTCTTTCTCCTGACAACTTCTTCCTTGACTACTTGGTGGTCAGACTGGTGGGAAAATGACCAGCAGGTGGCGCTGTTGTAACACAATTCATTCATATTAACAGTACATGTATCCCTTAATGTCTTGGAATTAAAATAAATAAATAATGAATGTATACTGCAAAAGTGCTTAGAACATCCCCCTCATTCATTTTACATTCGCTTATTTTTAAGGTTTACTTATCCTTTAAGTTGACCATACATACGTACAGTGCTACGCAATATGTTGGCGCTATATAAATACATGTTAATAATAATAATAAATTATAAGATTGGACAGTTAGTCCTTTATTGTCCTCTCTGCCCATCCAGTAGATCCAGTTTGGGATCTTTGGGAAGAAGTTCTTACAGACCTCCCAACAATCCCACTATAGACTAAAAACTGGATCAGTAGTTCTTAGCTGGTGAGCAAGAGACAGAGTAAAATCTGAATATTTCGAAATGTATTATACCCCCGAGGATGGAAAAAGTCTGAATCTGAAAATCTGCAATATTTCCGGTCCTTTTGTTTGTGTCTGTCCCCGATCCGATGAAATCATGCTGTTTTAATAATAACTAAGGTCCAGTTGTGGATTCTAGTTTGGTCGGACTTTTTTAATTAAAATACTCGGATTTTGATAAATATGCCCCTTAATCTGAATAGAGATATATTTTACCTAATGAAAAAATTTGGGGTGAAAAGAACACAAACCCATACAGTAACTTGTTGCTTTGTTTCTTAGTCAGACTTGTCTTATGAAGATATGAAGAAGAGCTTGGGTGATGTGTCGGCGATATCACAGATTAGTGTGGTGAGTCTTTAACAAGTGCTGCATGTGTTGGGTGTATCTAGAACTAAAGTCTAACTAAAGAAGTAGCTAGACATGTTGTACATGATGTTTTGTGCTTCTGTACCAGCCCAAGGCAACCACAGCCCTTTAGCAGTAAAGATCTGTGTCTCCAAAGATGCCCCAGTAGCTCCCCATCTTCTTTTCTGCTGATTCACTGCACATGCTCTGTGCTGCTGTCACTTACTGAGCTTAGGGACCCACTCACAATATACAGTACACATAGAATAGAAATGTCACAATATAAGGCTGATTAGTAATTAATACAGATAATTACTACATGGCAGCACAGAAACCAGTGCAATTAGCATCAGAATTGAATAATCAGCAAACCTGTAGCATCAGCTTATATTACAGCCAGGGAAGCTCATTTTCTGCTGGATAATTAGTGACGAGCCCTAAGCTTAGCTTCTCAACAGCCAATCAGAGCCCACTGAGCATGTGAGTGTCACAGACACTTTCCAAGATGGTGACCCCCTGTGACAAGTTTGAAGTCCTGGATCATTGCTGCTATTGACAAGCTGAAACTTTAGCCTCGTGCAATAAATTCACTATATAAAATATGGTATTTTCAGCCATATTCATTTCTAGGGTTTAGTTCTCCTTTAAGAAAAGAAAATACCTGCATAGTTCCATGAGTAAGGTATTTATAAGAAAACTTAGGTGCCTGTCGATGCTCTAGGACAGTGATTCCCAACCAGTAGCTCGTGAGTAACATGTTACTCACCAACGCTTGGATGTTGCTCCCAGTGGCCTCAAAGCAGGGGCTTATTTTTGAATTCCAGGCTTGGAGGCAAGTTTTGGTTGAATAAAAAACCAGATGTACTGCCAAACAGAGTCTCCTGTAGGCTGCCAGTCCTCATTCAGACTACCAAATAGTCAATCACAGCAACACCCAGAAACATTTTTCATGCTTCCCAACGCTTTTTAAATCTTAATGTTGCTCAAGGGTAAGAAAGGTTGGGGACCCCCACTCTTGATGATTCCTTTCTTGGGCATTTGTTCTGGCCCAGACCCCAATGATATTATACAATTCCTTCGGCAACTAAGTCCTGCCCCTTGTAAAGAGAATTATGATATTATTGGAGGAGATAGGGAAGGATCTGGGCAGATGGCTACAAACAATAGAAGCACAGGTAAAGGTGCCCATAGATGTAACAATTATGTTCTTTCTTGGAAAAGATGTTTCCAAGAAAGATCGTTGGTTTCAATACACACGTGTAGAGCTAAAACGTCAGATATATCCATAGAAACAATAGAATTCTACCTGTATCTGACAATTCAGCACTAACTGTTCGGGTGCCTTCAAAGGCACCCAATCAGAGGCTTCTGGCCAGCCCAATTGAAGAGCCGACCGATATCCAAGTCTTCTGCCAATACCAGTCGGCTCGTCTCCCGCCATATTATATGAAATTGTTTTGTACTATATTATCGGTGTGTCTATGGCCACCTTAAGAGTTAGTCACATCTTCACAGAAGCTAGAGAATCCAAACCATGGGAATATAATTATACATTCACCTAATTATAGAAAACTGTGCACAATGGTATCACAATCCGTATTAATCTCTTTTAAAACATCAACCGTTGTCATGAGTCTTTACCAACTGAAAATCCCAGTTGACCCAGTATTGTGCCATTAAGGGGAACAACCTTGTTCCTCATATACTATTATTATTATTTAATGAATGTACAAGCATTGTCTGTAGGCCACTTCCTTGTGCCTGACATAAACAGTAGTCGGGTCGCTGAGATAAATAGGCACAGAGAATAGTATGAGTTTCCAGTAATACTTCCACTTTAGCACAATACAACCAAAATATCCGTGAGAGGTACCAGGAATCCATATGCCAAATGCTAATGCACATTTCACAAAGCATTGGGATGATCAAACTAACAATCCTAATCCTAAAGTTGCTTTGGGTCTTGGTGACTTGGTCAAATACCCTAATTGGTGTTTGTATTTGGTTCTCTATTCGTGCAAAGTTTCTATGGAGCATATAGAGAAATAAATTATTTATATTTATTATTATACTAATTATAATATAACTAGGCCGATTATTTGCATTGCTGTTAACAAGATACTAATCTCTGCTGGACATCTTGTAGGACCTACAAAACACCAACCTAAACAAGAAGAGCACGAGCAATGCTCCTGAAAATGTCAACGTACCCATGTACAGATCCCACAGCCAAGAGAATCTGCAATATAACAACAGTCACCAGGCAACGACCAATGGAACCCAGGCTCCGAGCCAAGTCAAACAGAACTCTGAGCCCCTGCCAGAGAGCAACGGCAACCAATGGTTTGATAGATCTTTCCTCATCAACAAGACCACAGAAGAGTTGCCCGATGGAGTGGATCCAACCAAGAAGGAGGTAAACTCATTAACAGGGAATATTCTCTTTATTCTTAAGTCCTTTAAGTGACGATGATTGTTAAAGTTCCAGGATTTGCCTTAACCCTGTACAATCAGATCATAGTGATAGGGATATGACTTGAAAATGTTAAATATATAAATGTCATCTCACAAATATAAGAAACATTCTTAATATTATCCCTTCAAATGTCTGTCCCTTTTCTTCCTATCCGCCGTCTCTCTACATGCAGCTTAGTGTCAGAGTTGGTTATTTTGAAAGACAGTTAACTATAATGCATTGTACACGCCCGCCAAATTTGACTTTGACACCTGCATGAAGAGAGACCAAGGGGCCTATTTAAGAATGCTCAAGCCTTCGGTTACCAAAAATGTGCAATAGTTCCTAACCGTGTGATTTCTTGATCCAAAAACCTCATCGTCTTGCCAAGCAGGATTTCTTTTTCCCCCAGACCAAAAAATTAAAAGCCTTGCAGGTTTCAGGTTCCACCGTCACCTGCTGGTCATTTTCCCACCATTCTGACCACCAAGTAGTCAAGGAAGAAGTTGTCAGGAGAAAGAAAGAGGCTGCTCTGATGTTCTTCTGCTTAGGAAAACAATTAGAAAACTTTCTCAAATCTTTCCTAAGCAGAAGAACATCAGCCTCTTTCTTTCTCCTGAAAACTTATTCCTTGACTACTTGCTGGTCAGAATGGTCAGAAAATGACCAGCAGGTGGAGCTGTTGTAACAAAATTCATTCATATTAACAGCACATGTATCCCTTAATATCTTAGAATTAAAAATAAATAAATAATGAATGTATTTTGCAAAAGTGCTTAGAATAGCCCCCTCATCACTTTTACATTCACTTATTTTTAAGGTTTACTTATCCTTTAAGGCTCAATGGAGTGAGTGCCCAAGGCAATACTATTTTGCCTGTCGATTTCCACAACAATGTTTTTTTTTTTAACTGCCGCACATTTACAAAACAAAAATGAATGAATCAGGAAGACTTGAAAAAGAAAAAAAACCTTACCTTGTCTCCCCATTCATTTTTTAAAATTCAACTTTTTGGGGAAAAAAATAATTGGGGAAATAAATGTTCCCAAAACTCCTCCCATTGGCTTATTTTTGTGCTGACAAATTTTTGTATTAATTGTTGAGAGATCATTTTTTTGTGCAATCGATAAATGTCAAACTCATGTTCAGAAAAGAAATATCGGTTAGAAAATATCAAAGTCAAATCGAATCAATCAGCCCCGGAATGTGAAATTTAGTATTCGGACAAATCTTTTGTAGGGAATTCTATATTTGGTGATGAAATTGTTTTCTTCGTCCTCTTCCTCCCCAGCTGTACTTATCCGACGCAGACTTCGCCGCCATTCTGGGGATGCCTAAAGCACAGTTCTACGAGCTGCCAAAATGGAAGCAACAAAACCTGAAGAAGCAATACGGCCTGTTCTAAAGAAATTCCATTGACGACTCCGGTTCTTGCCAATAATAAGAGCTTAATGGCCCCGCCCCCTAGTTTCTGAAATACGTTTATTTACAAGAAATCCCGCCTTCCCCTTATGCATTATACCCTGTGCAAGTGTGTGAGGATTCCTGACACAGTGGGTGCCATTTTGTTTTTGGATGTTGGTAGGTGGAGCCGAGGAGGCGGGATTGAGAGCAGCGCTGCCATTAGATTCTGTATGTGTGGAGCCATTTTCCACAGCTGAAAGGGTCACTACACATCGTCAGGCAGCAAAGTACAAAATGAGTCTAATAATATATAGAGTTTATGTGTGGGGACATTCCTTTGCCAATTCTTTTAATAATAATATTATTTGCCAGCCTGAGACACTGAGCTGAGACGTTATAAACCAGAAGGTGTAACAGGCATCACATGGTATGAGGGCAGAACATACGTTACATTTCATATTTACATTTATAGGCCATTGTTATCCATGTAGAGGCGTCATTCATCTGAGTACGGTAAATGCCATAAAGCAAAGACTTATGGCAGATCCCACTCGTGCTCTTGGGTAGAGCTGCAAATATACATGGAATGTCTCAATAAACCATGACTATGCTTAGGGCTAAATGTGATGTTATCCTTTTGACTTTTCTATTTCAGTACTTATTATAATATCATATGATTGAATAAAACATTTTGAGAATAGAGTTTGGGTTTTATTTCTAATGCAGGTGTTCCTGCTGAATTGTGCTTAGTACAGGGAATACCTATGCTGCCATAGTTTTATGGGATCTCTCTGTACAGACTATGAGCAAACTTAGGGGACTGTTCCTGCTGAATTGTGCTTAGTACAGGGAATACCTATGCTGCCATAGTTTTATGGGATCTCTCTGTACAGACTATGAGCAAACTTAGGGGACTGTTCCTGCTGAATTGTGCTTAGTACAGGGAATACCTATGCTGCCATAGTTTTATGGGATCTCTCTGTACAGACTATGAGCAAACTTAGGGACTGTTCCTGCTGAATTGTGCTTAGTACAGGGGAATACCTATGCTGCCATAGTTTTATGGGATCTCTCTGTACAGACTATGAGCAAACTTAGGGACTGTTCCTGCTGAATTGTGCTTAGTACAGGGAATACCTATGCTGCCATAGTTTTATGGGATCTCTCTGTACAGACTATGAGCAAACTTAGGGGACTGTTCCTGCTGAATTGTGCTTAGTACAGGGAATACCTATGCTGCCATAGTTTTATGGGATCTCTCTGTACAGACTATGAGCAAACTTAGGGACTGTTCCTGCTGAATTGTGCTTAGTACAGGGGAATACCTATGCTGCCATAGTTTTATGGGATCTCTCTGTACAGACTATGAGCAAACTTAGGGGCTGTTCCTGCTGAATTGTGCTTAGTACAGGGAATACCTATGCTGCCATAGTTTTATGGGTCTCTCTGTACAGACTATGAGCAAACGTAGGGGACTGTTCCTGCTGAATTGTGCTTAGTCAGGGCCGCCATCAGGGGGGACAGGGAGGACAAGTGTCCCAGGCCCAGGCATGAAAGGGGGCCTGGCAGTGCTGCAGTTTTGAAAAGAGCCGGGCCCCTTGAGGGCGCCGAAGCCGTGCATGCGGAAGTGCCGAAGGACCTGAATCCACGAAAACAGCCGAAGCAGCAAAAAGACCCGATGTCATGAAAGGAGGCGAAGTTGAAGTGCTGAAGCCACGAGTTCAATTCTACTGAACACCAATGTGGGTTTTTTTTTTGTTTTTTTAATCCCCTGGCCACCAATGTATTATTTTAATATCCTATAGGCCCCTGCCACCAATGTTTTTTAACTTGTAAGGGGGGGGGCCCTGCCACCAATTTATTTTTTTAACTTATAAGGGGACCCTGACCATCAATAGCTTTTTATAACTTGTGTGTTGGGGGGTTACTTTTTTAGCGCTGATGTCTGTGTGGTCTTTGGGTGGGATGGAGTGGGGCTTGGGTGGAGTGGGCGGGATCTGGGGTGGGGCCAGGGTGCTAGTGTGGGTGGGGCCCAGAAAATTTTGTTGTACGGCCCCGTGATTTCTAATGGCGGCCCTGTCCTTAGTACAAGGGAATACCTGGGGCACAAAAAATGCTAAGGTGACATATAGTCACTATGGAGTCAATGTGGCCCTAGAAGAAGGCACTGCAGAAAAAGAGCACAAGGAGCCTATCATCAGATCATGTACAATTTGCCCAAATATATAGATGACTAAATGCCATTGGTCTGATCAATGAGCCCCATTACAAGGGAAGAGTCAATGACAATGACGCCCATCCCATCAGCCAATCATATCTCAAGTCTGGAGTAATCATCCAAACAAATTGAATTACAAGCCAAGCTTGGACGCACGGATGTGTTCAGAATAATAGTGTGTTTAAAAAAAAAGTGAATAAATCTCAAAATCCTTTTATTTCCATCCAGGCAAATGCATTGGGAACTCTGCACATTTTATTCCCAATCAAAACAGGAAGAAAAGTGCATGGAATTGTGTTTTTCATTTACAGAAAGTGAAGAAAATGGAATATTCGGCTGTTCCAAAAAAATAGCAGTCCCTTCATTTTTCTTTCCAAACTCATTCACTGTATGAACTGAAACATGTCTCAAGCTGTTACTTTCCTTTCAATGACGGAACTAATATTAAGTTGTATTATTTCTGTGCTGCACATCTGTGTTACATGGACTCCACCAACTTCCAACAACCTGTTCCACAATTCTCCTGCGTTTCTTGCTTTTGCCTCACAAACACCATTTTTGAGGTCACCCCACAAGTTTTCTATTGGATGAAAGTCCTGGGGATCGGGCCCCTCAATAAGGTCAATCTTGTTGGTGTGGAACCAAGATGTTGCCCAGTTACTGGTGAGTTTGGGCTCGTTGCCTTGTTGAAACCCCAATTTCCTCTTGGGCATAAGGCAACATGAGCTCTTGAAGTATTTGATGTATTGAAACTGATCCATGATCCCTGGTATGAGATAAATAGTCCCAACACCATAGTCTGAGAAACATCCCCAAATCATGATGCTTGTGCCCCCGGGTTCACTCTGTACTGGGGCTTCAATTCAGTGTTTGGGGGGGCGTCTGATAAACTGTCTGTGGCCCCTAGACCCAAAAAGAACGATCTTACTTTCATCAGTCCACAAAATGTTGCTCCAGTTCTCTTTAGGCCAATCAATGTGTTCTCTGGCAAATTGTAAGCTCTTCAGCACGTCTTTTTTCCAACAATGGGACTTTCCAGGGGCTTCACATAGTCACTCCTAATTGTAACAGTATCACTGGGAACTTTACTCCTTCTTTCCTCTTCCCGGAGCTGATCATTGGCTGAGTCTTTGCCATTTTGGATATTCTTCAATGTCTATTCCAATGGCCCTTTTCCATTTTCTTCCACGTCTTTCAGGTTTTGGTGCCATTTTAAAGCATTTGAGATCAGTTTAGCTGAGCAGCCTCTCATTTTCTGCCCTTCTTTATATGTTTTCCCCTCTCCAATCAACTTTTTAATCAAAGTCGGCTGTTCTTCTGAACAATGTCTGGAAGGAGCCATTTTACGGAGATATAATTTCTACCAAAACCAGTGATTGATCAGGTTAGGATGATAGAAATATAAATAGAAGCTATATATTTGGTTCAACCCTATGGGTGTCAGTCTATTGGGTACCCCAAGTTAAAGGGGTAGTTCACCTTTAAGAAAACTTTTAGTAACTTTTCAACTGGCCTTGATTTCTATTCTTTATAGTTTTTTTTTTCTGACTTTTTCCAGCTTTCAAATGGGGGTCAATCACCCCATCTAAAAAAAAAACAAATGCTCTGTAAGGCTACAAATTCATAGTTATCGCTACTTTTTACCCTCATCTTTCTATTCAGGCCTCTCCTATTCATATTCTTATTCAAATCAATGCATGGTTGCTAGGGGAATTTGGCCCTAGCAACCAGACTGCTGAAATTTCAAACTGGAGAGCTGCTGAATAAAAAGTTAAATAACTCAAAAAACACAAATCGAAACTGCAAATTGTCTCAGAATATGACTCTCTACATCATACTGAAAGATAATTTTAAATAAAGGTGAACAAACCCTTTAACAGAGAACTAAGCAACTTGTTTCCCATAATTCTTGCTGTTCTGCACAGAAATAAGGGGGCTTGGAATGGTGTTTGTGCTGGTGTTTTCCCATACTCACTGCATAGAGTAATCATCTGAGCAACCATGGAGGGGCCCAATGCAAATAAATGCCTACAATGGAACAAACCAACCCAAACTTTCCATGAAATGATTTGAATAGTACAGTTCAACTGGGTCTGTGCAAATGGTGCCCCCTGCGTGCGTATACTGGATCCCCACGTACGGGAGGCAAAATAACGAAGAGGCGGAACAACCAGTCCAATGTGTTTATTTCCAAGTGTGTTTCTCAGTTGTTCCATGGAAACATCCATCAATAACAACATCTTGGCAACATGAGCCTTCAGTTCAATTAAGGGCAGCGGCAGACGAGCAGATTCGGGCAGAAAAAGCCAGCGCAATGCACTTGCGGCGTTTCGATTTCGGAAATCGAAGCGCCGCAAGTGCATTGCGCTGGAGTTTTCTCATTCAAGCAGGCGGAAGGCAGTTTGGGGAGATTGTCGCCCTGCAGAAGAGGTGATTAGTCGCCAGGTGATTAAATCTCCCCGAATCTGCTCTTAAGCTGGCCATAGACGCAAAGATCCAATCGTACGAATCGTGGATTCGTACGATTTTCGGACCATGTGTGGAGAGTCCCGACATTTTTCGTCCGTCGGAGATCGGTCGTTTGGTCGATCGGACAGGTTAGAAAATCTCTGTCCCCTGCCGATAATATCTCTGCGTGTATTGCCGATCGTACGATTTTCAGAGGGAGACTGTCACTAGTGTTGTCAGACATAAGTATCGTACGATTGCTGTCAGGGGCAGAACATTGGCTGATCTGTTCTAATTTGATCAGAATTGTAAAGACTTTGATCTGAATGGTTAGTGGAGGGTCGGGAGATGGGAAAGTCCGATCGTACGTTGATTCGTACGATCGGATCTTTGCGTCTATGGCCAGCTTTAGCCTAAGGAGAAGACAACCCACAAAAGGACCATGACATCAAATTCAGTCTTTAAACAAAAGGGATAAAAAAATTGATATAAAAGGTTATTCTTAAAATAGCCGCATATTTCATTGCACGTTCTCCTCGTATACAAACAGGAAACATAGAGAAGGATAAGGCTCCATGGTTGGTGGCCATAGCAGAGACCTCCAGCCAAGGTAGGGAGATGCCTCCAAACATGCCCAGAGATCAGAAATCAGAGCCCAGAGATTAGAGCCCAGAGATTAGAGCCCAGGAATCAGAGCCCAGAGGCCAGGAATCCGAGATTAGAGCCCAGAGATTAGAACCCAGAGCCCAGGAATCAGAGATTAGAGCAGAGGGATCTAATGGATTTATGGAGGGGGACATTTAATGGCTTCTCATTTAAAGGCACAGGCGCAGCCGTATCCTGGGGAGGCAGGGTGGTATCCAATATAACGAGGGTATAAAATACTCATCACTATGTACATTTAAAAAGTGTATGACCAGAAGAGAAACAATAAATATAAAAATCTTGGTGCTCGGCTTTTTTTTCATGGGTGTTTTATAAGAAAATAAAGGTCAACTAGGCTGTTTGGCAGCTTCAACCCTGATTCCTGACTGTCTGGCCATGTAAAGCCCCTCTGCCGAGGGTAGTTTGAACTGATTGTCCTACAAGCCTATCTGATAATAGACGGACAGAATGAAATCTACTGATTGGTCGTGTATTTGAGGGGTCGGCAGATCAGAAAAAAGGAAGGTGTTGTTGCCGGTCCCTCCTAGTTTCCTTCAGATTTAGCTGTGTGGCCCAAATGGAGTCTGACCAACTTTACATTGGGCAAGAACATTAAGAGACATAATAAACTGGAGATTAAAGAAAGAGAAATGAGTGTCCCAGTTACTCCAATGAGCACAGACCGAATACTACAACTCTATAGGCCCCATCATTACTGGGGTACTGACTATCCACTAAATCACAAGGGCCCCCCTACTTGTACCGGGCCCCACAGGGCAAAGAGAATCTCTGCATGTGCAACACACGTATATTTTATTCTATATATATTTTATGAACCAGGAACCTGGAGACTCCTGACAAGTGTTTAACAGTCAGCTGTCCATGCCCCAACTAGTGTCTTGATTGGCCCTTAGTGGGCATAACCCGGTATAATAACCCCTCTACTCATTAGTGGATCATGGAAAGTCTTGTGAAGTTGCTCAGAAAATGAAGTTAGTGAGCAGAGAAGAGTCACCCGACGTTTCTCTGGTCAGTTCTAAGCAAAGAAACATCCCAAGACTTCCCTTTTCTCAAAGACTTAATTTTCTACCAACCTTGTCCAATCCGATTCATTCTATTAGTAGTGTTAAAAAACGTTTCACCCATATGTAATAAAAGGCACTAAGTTTGCCCAGGAGCAGTAACCCATAGCAACCAATAAGATGTATGCTTTTAGACAGGTGAACAGTAAATGCTACCTGCTGATTGGTTGCTATGGGTCACTGCTCCTGGGCAAACTTAGTGCCTTTTATTACATGACCCCCATTATATCCTATTTGCTACCGGTTTTGTTGCACCTAAGGGGGAGGTACTTAATGTTGTCCCTGATTATAGGTAAAACTTAGGCACAAGCAGCAATGCCTGGGAGTGTTAATGTACAATTACACAGTGGGGAACACAGCAACCAATCAGGTATTTGCTTTCATTTCTCTAAAGATGGGCACTAACAGCTGATTGGTTGTTACAGTAAAGTCGCACCTATGTGCAATTAGTGGGAATTAACGCTCCACTTCTATTAGTTCACTAAGAGAAATGATGTAAAAGAGAGATGTAAAAGCAGCAGCCTCCACAATGTTGAACTACAATTCCCAGCAGCACCTTCAGACTTCTAATGGTGCATCAGCTCTAATTCAACAGCAACAAAAACTGCAGGCCGTTCATTATTCTAAAGGTTAACGTTTGACGCACCTTTCTGGGTAAAACTGTGTTTTCCCCAAATCTAAAAACAAGTATAAAAAAAACGTAAAACTTTTAAAAGCAGGATAAAACAGATAAGATCAAATTCCAACTGTCACTAGACACATTATAGCCTAAAATTGTCACATTTTTTGGAATTTTAAAATTCTGGGAATGATTTCAGGATTTGTTCTGCTCCACCAGCATGATGTGCACAAAGAGGGAGGCAGAGGGGTACTGGTCTCCGTTTTTGGACAGGAGATGGATGTGACGGTAACCTAGAGAGAAAAAAATGATTAAAGGCCAAATTCACCACAAATGTAATTTCTAAAGGGCAGGGGGGTCAGTGCAACAACAGATGTAAAGTTTGCAGGGCCTGTTGGACTGTGCCCTAATGTGTCATCCAGACAAGTCGGAGCTGGTGGGGGAGGGGGACACCTAACTGATTTTGGGGGCCCTTAGATCTCTTCCAGCAAATGGGCGACAGCGAGACACTTACCCAGTTTGACACTGGTCAGAGGAACCGTAAACTGCCCAATGAAGTCGTTGCGAGAGGCTGCGTCGTAGTCTTCCACCACAATGCGCAGGAGGGCCAGTGCCGGGACATCAATTTCAAACTCAAAGTTCTCGTTCCATGTTGGGTTGAAGCCTGGCGAGAAGAAGCGGGACATGACGCTGACGCGGGTATTTGGGTCTCTATTGTGTCACTTACTGATACGGCTGATTTTAGGGGAACACAGGGGGGGCACTGGCCCGGCTACAATCTACCCTTAAAGGAACAGTAACATCAAAAAATTAAAGTGTTTTAAAGTAATTACTATATAATGCAGCGTTGCCCTGCACTGGTAAAACTGGTGTGTTTGCTTCAGAAAAACTACTATAGTTTATATAAACAAGCTGCTGTGTAGCCATGGGGGCAGCCATTCAAGCACAGGATATACAGTACATAACAGATAAGTACTACTGTAGTTTATATAAACAAGCTGCTGTGTAGCCATGGGGGCAGCCATTCAAGCACAGGATACACAGTAGATAACAGATAAGTACTACTATAGTTTATATAAACAAGCTGCTGTGTAGCCATGGGGGCAGCCATTCAAGCACAGGATACACAGTAGATAACAGATAAGTACTACTATAGTTTATATAAACAAGCTGCTGTGTAGCCATGGGGGCAGCCATTCAAGCACAGGATACACAGTAGATAACATAAGTACTACTATAGTTTATATAAACAAGCTGATGTGTAGCCATGGGGGCAGCCATTCAAGCACAGGATACACAGTAGATAACAGATAAGTACTACTATAGTTTATATAAACAAGCTGCTGTGTAGCCATGGGGGCAGCCATTCAAGCACAGGATACACAGTAGATAACAGATAAGTACTACTATAGTTTATATAAACAAGCTGCTGTGTAGCCATGGGGGCAGCCATTCAAGCACAGGATACACAGTAGATAACAGATAAGTACTACTATAGTTTATATAAACAAGCTGCTGTGTTGCCATGGGGGCAGCCATTCAAGCACAGGATACACAGTAGATAACAGATAAGTACTACTATAGTTTATATAAACAAGCTGCTGTGTAGCCATGGGGGCAGCCATTCAAGCACAGGATACACTGTAGATAACATAAGTACTACTATAGTTTATATAAACAAGCTGCTGTGTAGCCATGGGGGCAGCCATTGAAAGGAGAAAAGGCTCAGGTTACACAGCAGATAAGCTCTGTAGAACATAATGGTGTTATCTGTTATCCACTATTTAACCTGTGCCATATAGACTTTTTTTTCTATTTCTGCCATACAGAAGCAGCTTGTTTATATAAACTATAGTAGAATTTCTGAAGCTGAAGTTTTACCAGTGCAGGGCAGCACTACATGATATTTTCCTACCGTTATTCTTCATGATCTGCGTCTGTTTACGGCCCTTATCCCGTTCCACCCCGTGTATCTCCATTGTGATTAGCGGATCCACGATGGAGCTCGGCTTCTTGTTCACTTTTGGTAACTGCTGCCCAGAGATCACCTAAACAAACAGTCACAGGAGAATATTATTCACAGGCTCAATGGGACATTATATATATTTATATCTGTAGCTTTACTGTTAATGCCTCCACTAGGGCTGAGGGATTGGTGGGTCAGTAATATTTCTATAGCAAAATGTCAGTTCTTCCGACCAGCCTGAGAGTGGGGAGACATTTTCAGAAGATGGACAATATCTTGTTAGGTGGCTCAGCTTAGAAAACATTAGGGAAACATCTGATGAGACTTTAATCAGCACAGCGACCTCAGAAGACTTTGCTCTTCTTCAGAAATTTCCAGGCTGGTTGGAAGAACTGACCAGCAGGTGGCGCTGTCGTTTCAATGTTATCCATCAGCAGCGTCACATTTTCTAATTTTCTAAGTGTCTTAAAAAACGAGCAATAAAGAATTGATGACAATTTGTTTACAGCGGATACTTTATGCTTTAACCACAAATGCAGAAGTGACAGTCTTTATCTTCTCTGTTTAAAGGATAAGTAAACCTTAAAAATAAGTGAATGTAAAATTAATGAGGGGGCTATTCTAAGCACTTTTGCGATGTACATTCATTATTTATATATTTTTAATTCCAAGATATTAAAGGATACATGTACTGTTAATATGAATGAATTGTGTTACAACAGCGCCACCTGCTGGTCATTTTCCCACCAGTCTGACCAGCAAGTAGTCAAGGAAGTTGTCAGGAGAAAGAAAGAGGCTGCTCTGATGTTCTTCTGTTTAGGAAAGATTTGAGAAAGGTTTTCCTAAGCAGAAGAAAATCAGAGCAGCCTCTTACTTTCTCCTGACAACTTCTTCCTTGACTACTTGCTGGTCAGACTGGTGGGAAAATGACCAGCAGGTGGCGCTGTTGTAACAAAATTCATTCATATTAACAGCACATGTATCCCTTAATATCTTGGAATTAAAACAAATAAATAATGAATGTACATTGCAAAAGTGCTTAGAATATCCAACTCATTAATTTTACATTCACTTATTTTTAAGATTTACTTATCCTTTATTAAGACCAATCTTGTGTGCCCACCAAGCACAATATTACTGTAGCTTAATACCCAGAGCCAGAGGGTTGGGCAACCTATGACACCTGCATCACTGGAAGATCCGGTAGACATAGAGCCTCACAATCAAATGGGGTTAATGACTGTATGTTATATTACCGACTGGAATCAAAAGGCAAAAGCACAGAGTTACCATAATGTGCAGCTTCTTGGGCGTCCACCACTCTCCATCCTGGATGGACCTGGGATTGAACCTGGAGTCTGACTGTCTGAGGAACTGGGGTTTTAGTACATAACCGCACGCTCCATTGTCCTGGAATCGGCCCTGATACACGTCCATCTCTGCACAGGGGGTCTGGAAATTTAGAGCCACTGTGGAAAGGAGAATAATTCCAGTTAGTCCATAGGCAGAGATGATATTATTATACAGGTATGGGACCTGTTATCCAGAATGCTCAGGATCTGAGGTTTTCCAGATAACGGATCTTTCTGTAATTGGGATCTTCATCCCCTAAGTCTACTAGAAAATCATGTAAACATGAAATAAACCCAATAGGCTGGTTTTGCTTTAATTATATTTCAGTTGGGATCAAGTAAAAGCTACTGTTTTATTATTACGGAGAAAAAAGAAACGATTTTCAAAAATCTGGATTGTTTGGATCAAATGGAGTCAATGGGAGACGGCCTTTCCGTAATTAAGAGCTTTTTGGATAACGTATCACATCCCTCTTCTAGTCTTTATTAAAATGGAGCGGATGTATTCCAATATTACACATCATTGCCATCAGTAATTGTCCCAGTGGAGCTTACAATCTACGGTCTCTATCACATTCAAATGCTGCCTGTATGTTGGAGTGTGGGAGGAAAGCAGAGCGCCCAGGGGAATCTCACACATACACACACAATACATACAAACTCCTTGCAGGTAGTGTTGAGGCTGGAATTGAACCCGGGCCCCAGAGAAGTAGTGCTGCCCATGATGCCCATTATAATAAACTCCAATTACATCCCCTAATGTAACTGTAAAACAAATACGGCACAAATGCAGCAGTTTGTGTTTGTTATTTGTTATGGTGCAACGGTTTTGCTCATATGTGTCATTTTTTTGTTTGTTTTTTGACTACAAATCCCCTTTATTTTGCCCCGACTACATGACACTAACGTACCAATCTGACAGCCCACGTTCCACGTATCCACTGGATTGTAGTTGGACGAGTCCGTTCTCATGCCGTCGGGATAGATCCGGGTCAGCTGCCGTGTGTTGTGCTTCGTGAATTTGTTTCCTGATCAGGGAAAATACACAACAAAGTCACACAATGAGTCTTCCCATCGCACAATGCAATAACTATCAAGCAACTCAGCAGGCAGTCAGGGAACTGACAGTTTGGTGAGAGACCCTCCAATAAAACAAGTGAGTAGCAGCACTAATGCAGGCTGGTCGCAATGTCTTGTTGTCCCAACACCTCCCGTATATTTCCAGATTGCCCCATTTTGTGTAAATATTTATTTTTATCATTCCAGAATAGAAATGTTTCTCCTGAGTCCCTCTTGTAGTGCTTAGATCACAACTCCTGGCTCACAGGGTGCTGGGAATTGTAATTCAGCAGGAGATGTAGGCACTCAGAGAGCACCAGCAGCTCAGGGGTTCAGTGAAGATGACAGTTGCTCTGCATACAGAGCGCTCTGTCGTTTCTGGCACATACTCAGTCCCACCTTTAACCCTGTATAAGGTCACCCTGGTGGGCCGGATACTCTTGCTCGTCACATAAGGAAATGGTGATTTTATTAAAAAGGTAGTTCTCCTTTAATAAACTTTATGTTATAGAATGGCCAGTTCTAAGCAACTTTTCAATTGGTCTTCATTATTTATTTTTTAGAGCTTTTTTGTTATTTGACGACTTCTTCTGACTCTCCAGTTTTCACTGACCCAATAAAAAAAACTAGGGATCGGGATTCGGCCTTTATCAGCTTCATTTGGCCGAATCCTTCTGCCTGGCCGAACCAAATCTGAATTTGCGTATTTAAACTAGGGGCAGGGAGGGAAATCGCATGACTTTTTGTCAGAAAATTTGCACCCCTAATTCGCACATGCAAATTATAAGGCTTTGGATTCAGTTCGCTACTCGGCCGAATCTTTCACAAAGGATTCAGGGGTTCGGCCTATTCCAAAATAGTGGATTTGGTGCATCCCTAAAAAAAAAACAAATGCACTTTAAGGCTACGAATATATTGTTATTGGTAGATTTTATTGCCATTTTTTTTATTCTGGCCTCTCCTATTCATATTCCAGTCTCTTATTAAAATCAATGCATGGTTGCTAGGGGAATTTGGACCCTCAGAATTGGCTCTACAGTTGTTCAGCTTTGAGTGAAGTCTTCTTATGCTATAGAGAGGGATATTCTGAGACAATTTGCAATTGGTTTTCATTTTTTATTATTCGTGGGCTTTGAGTTATTTAGCTTTTTATTCAGCAGCTCTCCAGTTTGCAATTTCAGCCAGCTGGTTGCTAGGGTCCAAATTCCCCTAGCAACCAGGCTCTGATTTGAATAAGAGACTGGAATCTGAATAGGAGAGGGACTGAATAGAAAGATGAGTAAAGATGAATAAAAAGTAGCAATAACAATACATTTGTAGCCTTACAGAGCATTTTTTTAGATTTTAGATGGGGTCAGTGACCCCCATTTGAAAGCTGAAATGAGTCAGAAGAAGACAAATGGTTTAAAAATTAAAATTATAAAAAATAAATAACGACAACCAATTGAAAAGTTATTTAGAATTAGCCATTCTATAACATACTAAAAGTCAGCTTAAAAGGTACACAACCACTTTAATTTAAAGGTACACAACCCCTTTTAATGGGACTGAGCAACAACAACATTTAACCAGCCGGGACACCAGGGCAGTGGAACCATCATAACCCACTTCTCCCCTCACAGATGTAAGGAAACCATTTTTCTGGGTTTAAACCTAATATCCACACGACTAATGTCATAAGGAGAAGCAGAGACTGGGGGGCAGATAATTGGGGCTCCCACCTGATTCATTGGCCAGCTTTAGGGCTTTGTCCTCAGAGAGGGACGACATCTCATAGAAGGACTGGTGTTCCAGAGCGTAGTCAAAGCCACTGAAGTGCACACTCTTACAGTACACAACTGTGTCCGACAACTCTTTGGCAAGTTTCAGCTTCGCCTGCAAATCAGTTTGAACAAAACTTTAACATCACCAGTAACACAAGCTCTGAATAATAAATCACAAGGAGGCTTCATATTTATCCTTTTAGGGTTCATCCAACGACACAACCCCCTAATTTGCACATATATACATTTAAGAGAACTCTAGAAAATTGCCTTTTACGTATGTAGGTAATAGAGAGGATTCTTTGTGATTAAAGGATAAGTAACCCTTAAAAATAAGTGAATAAAATTGATGAGGAGGCTATTCTAAGCACTTTTGCAATGTACATTCATTATTTATTTATTTTTAATTTCAAGATACTAAAGGATACATGTGCTGTTAATATGAATGAATTTTGTTACAACAGCGCCACCTGCTGGTCATTTTCCCACCAGTCTGACCAGCAAGTAGTCAAGGAAGAAGTTGTCAGGAGAAAGAAAGAGGCTGCTCTGATGTTCTTCTGCTTAGGAAAGTTTGAGAAAGGTTTCTAATTTTTAAATCTTGTGTGCCCTCCATGCACAATATTACTGTAGTTTAATACCCAGAGCCAGAGGGTTTGGCAAACTATGACACCTGCATCACTGGAGGCTCAGTAGAGGGAGGATCTGGTAGACATAGAGCCTCACAATCAGTCTGGTTTCTGGCTGCTGGGGTTAATGACTCCTGCAATCACGCTGTATGTTATATTACAGACTGGAATCAAAAGGAAAAAGCACGTAACTTCTTCCTTGACAACTTGGTAGAATGGTCAGAAAATGACCAGCAGGTGGCGCTGTTGTAACACAATTCATTCATATTAACAGTACATGTATCCTTTACTATCTTGGAATTAACATAAATAAATAAGTAATGAATGTACATTGCAAAAGTGCTTAGAATAGCCCCCTCGTCAATTTTACATTCACTTATTTTTAAGGTTTACTTATCCTTTATGTTTTAAGGCACATGCCCAAAACAGGGGGTATCAAATTCCTGATAGTCCCACCCACAGATGAGCCCCCCTCTGCTTTCCCCATGGAGCCAGACCCAGAGCATTCCAAGGACTTGCCTTCCTCTGGGCCTCTTGCACTTTGGATTTAACAGCTTCATCCTCCATTTCTGCTGCCTCATCCTCATCAGACACATCGTCAGCCTCCGTCCCGCTGCTGCTCGGCCTCCTCACGTCGTCCTCCAGTTTATTCAGCTTCTTCCCCTTCACCAGGATTTTTCCCTTCAGTTCCTGAAGTCAGAAATAAAAGCAGCCATTATACAGAGAGTGGTGCAGTAACAAGGGTGATATGGGGGAGTCCTCCTTATTTACAGTTGTAACACATAAATGCAAAAACAATGGGGATGGGGGGGTCTATGACTTTTTCACTGAGGAGCCCAGTGATGTAATCCTGCTTCTCTGATGTCACACAAGTACATTAAGTGCACTACACAGAAGGTGGCAGGTAAACCAAAGTATTTTGTCACCCACCCGGTGCTGAAAAGAGTCAGAAGAAGGCAAATTAAATTAAACTATAAAAAAAAATAATGAAGGCCAATAGAAAAGTTGCTTAGAATAAGACATTTCATAATATACTAAAAGTTAACTTAAAAGTGAATCAACCCTTTAGTGGAACTACAGAATGAGGCTCCAGTCTCACCTCTGGTGATGGGAACTCCTTCAGCTTCCCCTCCAGTGGCGCCACCAGGAGCATATCTCCCAGAATGCTTTTCATGTGGTCAGCCATCTTGATTTGCTGTTCCAGGCTGCAGTGGTTCTCCAGGGAAAGTATCACAGGGTAAGGAGAAGTCTGCATGGGGGAAAAAGACCTGAGTCAGCTAAACTGTAACTCTCCTACAATTTGATTTCCCTTAGTACTTCTGGTTTATACCCTATTCCACCCCCGGAAGCAGGACCCCATAGGCTCTGTCAATGTCACCCGTCTCATCCACGAAACAGATTTTTTTTTTTATCTACAGCTCTTTAATATCATTTCTGAACAATGAAGATTTTAGCGGCAAGATGGCAGTTAGTTCTGCCTGGTCGGGATGCACTCTTTGAACAAATGACATTTGGTTTGCTTGAGCTTTAAACCATATTTCTGCAGTCTCTGAAACACCACGTTGTGAATCAAAAATGATATCAGCCAAGTAGATCAGGACAGCCTCAAAATTCCAAGCCCCGAGCAGCAGACAATTAGTCTTTGAAATGCTGATGGGGAATCGTTCAAACCAAATGGCATTATCTTCATCATAACGAGAAAATATTCACTGGACCACAGTAACTGCTTTAATTGTTCTGTGTGTGTGTGTTCAGGTTAATGGAACAGTAACACCAAAAAATGAAAGTGTTTAAAGTATATCCTGTGCTTGAATGGCTGCCCCCATGGCTACACAGCAGCTTGTTTATATAAACTATAGTAGTAATTATCTGTTATCTACTGTGTGTCCTGTGCTTGAATGGCTGCCCCCATGGCTACACAACAGCTTGTTTATATAAACTATAGTAGTACTTATCTGTTATCTATTGTGTATCCTGTGCTTGACTGGCTGCCCCCATGGCTACACAGCAGCTTGTTTATATAAACTATAGTAGTACTTATCTATTATCTACTGTGTATCCTGTGCTTGACTGGCTGCCCCCATGGCTACACAGCAGCTTGTTTATATAAACTATAGTAGTACTTATCTATTATTTACTGTGTATCCTGTACTTAAATGGCTGCCCCCATGGCTACACAGAAGCTTGTTTATATAAACTATAGTAGTACTTATCTGTTATCTTCTGTGTATCCTGTGCTTGAATGGCTGCCCCCATGGCTACACAGCAGCTTGTTTATATAAACTATAGTAGTACTTATCTGTTATCTACTGTGTATCCTGTGCTTGAATGGCTGCCCCATGGCTACACAGCAGCTTGTTTATATAAACTATAGTAGTACTTACCTGTTATCTACTGTGTATCCTGTGCTTGAATGGCTGCCCCCATGGCTACACAGCAGCTTGTTTATATGAACTATAGTAGTACTTATCTGTTATCTACTGTGTATCCTGTACTTAAATGGCTGCCCCCATGCTTCCCACCTTGAAGAACGTTCATCCCTGAGATCACAGATATCTGCAGAGATATTGTCTCCTTGAGCAGAAGGAATCCTCTAGCACCTACCTTGTCCATAGTTGTGATCCAGTATGAACTAATTGTGATGAATGTAATTAATTAGCACACAACTGAACCGTCACACCCTGTGGCTTACTTTGAAGGCGTACTTCTTAATGGCCGATATGACATCTTTGAAGAGAATCTTGGACGTCAGGGTGTAACCGTGATAAATAACGGGCTCCGAGTTCGGGCCGTCCCAGCAGTCCAGTTCTACACAGCGGCATCCCTTAGACAGCGCCCTGGATAAACAACACAGGCACATATTTAGCAAGCAGGGGGCTTAATTGAAACTGCACCTATATAGGACCAAAGGGCTGTTCATTCAGAATAACATCTCCTGCTATTCCCCATTTCACCAGCCACTTCTGAAGATCAGAAAAGGTCAGTTCTTTGCAGGCAGTTACAAGGCAGGTCGGGAAAATTGGTTTCAAGGTTTTTGTGCACATACACACTTTTATAGTAGTAACATAATATAGCAGAGCTGGGCCCAGTAGCACTTACCTGATGTACGCCTCCGTACTGCTTGGGCCTGTTAGCTGGTCCTCCATCAGGTAGGTATTGTGAGAGGAGGAGATAAAGTAGTGGCTGAGGGGCTGCTTCATGTCCTGATAAACCTTCCTGTGCGACACATTAAACAGGTTCCCGTCGTCCGACAGCAGGTAAATAAGGAAACCGTCCTTGGTCATCGCCTCTTGCTTTTTGGCTGTTAGAGAAATGGAAATGCTTATTCGGAAATGGGTTTGTTACAGTTGTGAAGATGTGGAATTCTCCCCCTGAATCAGTCGTACAGGCTGATACATCAGATAGCTTTAAAGGAGAACTAAACCCCCTGTGATGTTAAGTCACCTCCTCCGTTGGCCCCCCTCCCTGCCTCCCCCTAGCACAGTCTTACCCCAGAATTCTGTCCCCTCTTGAAATAGTAACCGCACATGCAGAGTGAGTGCAGCGGAGCTCTCGGGCGCCATCTTCTTCTCTTCTGTAATCTTCGTGTCTTATTTCTACCCTTTCGGCGCATGCGCAGTTGTCGTTAACCGGAAGATTACTCCAACTGCACATGTGCCATTACGCCGCTCTCTTCGCGAACATTATCGAAGAGAAAAAGATGGGGCCGTGAGCTCTGATCACTCTGCATGTGCAGTCACTATTTTAAGAGGGGACAGAATTCTGGGGTAAGACTGTGCAGAGGGGGGTTTAGTTCTCCTTTAAGAAGGGGTTGGATGGTGTTTAGCAAGTGAGGGAATACAGAGATATGGGAGATAGCTCATAGTACAAGTTGATCCAGGGACTGGTCCCATTTTGGAATCGGGAAGGAATTGGCAAATTGAAGAGACTTCAGATGGGTTTTTTGCCTTCCTCTGGATCAACTGGCAGCTAGGCAGGTTAAAAAATGTTAAAGGAGAAGGAAAGTCTTCTTGCACTTGGGGGTGCCAAATGTTAGGCTCCCCCAGGTTATTGTATTGACTTACCTGAAACCCCAGCCGGTGCTCCTATCAGCAGAAAACTGCACTGGCCCAGAGTTATACCAGTGAGCACCACGGAGCGATCCTCTTCCGTCTTCCTTATTCTTCTCGCAGCTGCGCATGCGCATTAGAACGAAAAGCCGCAAAAAGTCGCTATTGCAGTTTTCTGCTGATAGGAGCACCGGCCGGGGTTTTAGGTAAGTCAATACAATCACTTGGGGTGCCTAACATTTGCCACCCCCGAATGCACAAAGACTTTCCTTCTCCTTTAAAAGGTTTAATTTGATGGACGTGTGTCTTTTTTCAACCTAACTTACTAGGTTTCTATGTTATATACCACGGTGTAAACAATTGAAACCAGGAGTCGGGTGGTTTTTAGATCTATTGCACACAAGGGATTTTGATCACTGATTTGGGGGGGGGGGTAGATCCTACTCATTAATACTCCCATTTTGCACATTTCACATTAAGGGAGGGCAACTTACCCTGCTCGCTGGGCTCATACTTTTCTATAAGGGACTTGGCATTCTCGGCTCCCACACTTTCCCGCTGTTCCTTCGAGAGGAACCGGAGCAGGTTCTCGGTAGACATGAGGCTTCCGCCGTCGGAGTAGGTGGCAAATATGACGTCAATCTCTTCTCTCTCGGTCAGGATCTTGTAGAACGACTCAATCTCCTCCCCTTCCAGGGTGCCCGACTGGGACTTGTCACATTGCTGGGAGTTACAGAAAGACATCAGACTAGTCCTCAGTTTAGTCCCAGAATTCCCCATTTGCACCCATCAGCTCTAAGCACAGTGTGAGGCAGATCACACAAATTAATCTAAAACTAGATTAGTGAGAAAAGGTTGTGATGTGGTAAAATAAAAAGTCTTGTGATGTTGTCCTGTTCAATTATTGAGCAGAGAAGAGTCATCTGACTTTTCAATGGTCAGTTCTAAGCAGATCAACATCACAAGATTCTCCTCTTCTCACTAACCTAATTTTCTACTGATGGTGTTCAGTTGGCTGACAATAAACAATAAGTGTAGCTGTTGTTTCAAATTAATTCTATTAGCCGTGAAATAAATGCGAATATCTTAAAAACTAGGGGGAAAAAAATCTAATCTGAATTGCAAAAGTGCTGAGAAGACGTCTCTGAGTAATATTTACATTTATTGTTCCGAGGGTCTAGGTTTCCTTTTAAGAGTGCCGAATTTTAAAAGTGAATTTGAAAATGTAATAAGTAATATCACCGGGCTTTCCAAATCATTATCAGACTGGCAGTGGACAAGCAGACTATTAACAAGCAGGCGTTAATGTAGGGGAGTTTGGCCTTTAGCTGGCGTTGGACTACAACTCCCAGCAGCCAGTGGATAAATGCACAGAGAGTACCTGAAAGATCTGCTTGGCGTAATTCTCATCCGTCTCGATGTTCACTTCTTGTAAGAAGCCCTTGAGTTCTTTCAGGGTCATCCTGTTATCCTTGTTCTTATCTGCCTTCCTCAGGCACGAGTGGATCCAGCTTGTTCCAACGCTAAGGACAACTCAACCTCCCAGGGCTTGAACATATGTATTTGCCTTTGGATTGATATGTACCCATCAGATAAAGGATTCCACTTCTTCATGGGGAAACCCGTTTCCTTGTACATTCATTATTTATTTATTTATTTTTAATTCCAAGATATTAAAGGATACATGTACTGTTAATATGAATGAATTTTGTTACAACAGCGCCACCTGCTGGTCATTTTCCCACCATTCTGACAACCAAGTAGTCAAGGAAGAAGTTGTCAGGAGAAAGAAAGAGGCTGCTCTGATGTTCTTCTGCTTAGGAATAAAATTATAAACCTTTCTCAAATCTTTCCTAAGCAGAAGAACATCAGAGCAGCCTCTTTCTTTCTCCTGACAACTTCTTCCTTGACTACTTGGTGGTCAGACTGGTGGGAAAATGACCAGCAGGTGGCGCTGTTGTAACAAAATTCATTCATATTAAAGGACCAATAACATCAAAAACATTTTTTAAAAAATTTGTTAGTATACATTGAAAAAAAAACACTAATATAAATTAAACTTTAAAATCGCAGTCTTTTTTAACGTACCGAAATTTCTCTTTCGCTCCTCTTCAGAAAAGGCGACAGAGCGACGATTCATTGTGCGACGCTCGATTTCTCCTCCCTGGCTATCTGCTATAAGGTAGACGGGAAGGAGAAATCGAGCAACGCATGATGGATCGCCTTTTCTGAAGAGGAGCGCAAGCGGAGTTTCGGTAAGTTATTTCTTAATAAAGACTTAGTGATTTCAAAGTTTATTTTGTCTTGGTGTTTTTTTTTTTGTTCAATGTATACTTTTAATTTTTTGAAAATATTTTTTGATGTTACTGGTCCTTTAACAGTACATGTATCCTTTAATATCTTGGAATTAAAAATAAATCAATGCATGTACATTGCAATAGTGCTTAGAATAGTCAATTTTACACTTATATTTAAGGTTTACTTATCCTTTAAATGTGTCAAGATATGCGGCTGACCCTAAACAGCCGGAGTTTTTCCCCGTGTCAGGCAGTCTCATGCCAGGCTGTAATTAATAGGTGAACCTAGAAAATGGCAGTGGCGCTGGTATATTTTTGTCCCTGAGTTCACGCCCCCTTCTCTATAGGAATATCTATAATTATGGGCACCGTCATCTACAGGAATAAGTCGTTCAACTAAAATACTAACATGAAATGAAGAATACGGCTCATTAGAGAAGAATTGACATAGTAACATAGGAACGGAGGTTGATATAAAGTTCAGGCCAATCTATATTTAAAAGCAGAAGGGGGCGCTAGAAAACAGAGCGTGGGTATATGAGTTCTCAGGGGTACCTGCCCGTCATACACAGAAACATTGGGTATTGTAACCAGCATGTCTGGCTGCCTATAAAAAATGTGGCAAGCAGAAAGCATGCTCTGTGCCATTATCCTGTGTTGTTGCTAGGCTCCTTGTCCCTTAGCAACCAGATAACACTTCACTTTATGCTCTTCTATCTTGAGAGGCTGGGGCCACTTCCACTGGCGGGTGTTGTGACACAGTCCAAGCAGGAGAGATAAGGTTAAATCAGTTCCTCTGTCTCTGGAAAGGATAATAACTTATCTTCAAACCATTATTCAAAGTGAAATAGGAAATGCTCTGGGTATAAAGGGAAGTGAGCTGGGACTGAGCCATTGAATCGGCTTCACAGCGGTATAAATAAGCAGTCACGATTCAACATCGTCATATGGATGGGCCGACCATATTGCAGGAATACTGAGAGCAACACCAGAGTTATAAATCAGTCGTTGCCCGATTTAAAGGAAAACTAAACTGTAAAAATTAAAATGTCTTAAAATGGCATATTTTATATCCTGAACTTTTTGCTCGAGGCTAAAGTTTCAGCTTGTCAATAGCAGCAATGATCCAGGACTTCAAACTTGTCACAGGGGGTCACCATCTTGGAAAGTGTCTGTGACACTCACATGCTCAGTGGGCTCTGATTGGCTGTTGAGAAGCTAAGCTTAGGGCTCGTCACTAATTATCCAGCAGAAAATGAGCTTCCCTGGCTGTAATATAAGCTGATGCTACAGGTTTGCTGATTATTAAATTCTGATGCTAATTGCACTGGTTTCTGTGCTGCCATGTAGTAATTATCTGTATTAATTACTAATCAGCCTTATATTGTGACATTTCTATTCTATGTGTACTGTATATTGTGAGTGGGTCCCTAAGCTCAGTAAGTGACAGCAGCACAGAGCATGTGCAGTGAATCAGCAGAAAAGAAGATGGGGAGCTACTGGGGCATCTTTGGAGACACAGATCTTTACTGCTAAAGGGCTGTGGTTGCCTTGGGCTGGTACAGAAGAACAAAATATAATGTACAACATTTCTAGCTACTTCTTTAGTTAGGCTTTAGTTCTCCTTTAAACCTGCCAATCAAGTTAATCTAAAGACCCCATGATGTAAAGCCCAGTAGTCCAGCCCTTCACATCTAGACACCATTAAACTGCTCCAGTTTCAATCAACAGGACAAGTAAATATTTGGGCAATGCTCCACTTGACACTACGCATTATTTTCAGGGTCACCCAGGGTGACTTCCCCTTTAAGGCACAAAGGATACTGTTGCACCTTCTGAGTCTGGTTCATGGTACTGGAGTTAGTGAGGAGTTTACCGAAGCCGGAGACCCAGTGGGCCGCCTCTTTCTCATCGCTGGCTATCAGGTTGAGGTTCTTGCGCTGCCCCTTAAAGATGATGGAGAAGCAGAGGTTGGACGGCGTGCTGGAGGCGAATCTTTGCATCTCCTCTGTCTGGTGCCCCGTCCGCACATCTTCAATATCGTCAACTGAGACTGTTGGAAAGGAGACAAATGGAGATGTGAATATCTGGATTTGGTTCAGCCTCAAAGGAGGAAGTTGCCCTTTAAATAAATGTTGTTTACTTTGGGGGGTTCAGCTGTGTATTAGACTTCTCTGTGCTTTTCTGTGCATAGAGCGGAGGCTATTGTGCTACAACCTCATGCCACACCCTCAATCAACCCAGCCACGACCTCAATCAACCCAGCCATGCCCTCAATCAACCCAGCCATGCCCTCAATCAACTCAGCCATGCCCTCAATCAACCCAGCCACGCCCTCAATCAACCCAGCCACACCCTCAATCAACCCAGCCACACCCTCAATCAACTCAGTCACGCCCTCAATCAACTCAGTCACGCCCTCAATCAACCCAGCCACACCCTTAATAAACTCAGTCACACTCTCAATCAACCCAGCCCAGCCCTCAATAAACCCAGCCCCGCCCTCAATCAACTCAGCCCCACCCTCAATCAACTCAGCCCCACCCTTAATCAACCCAGCCACGCCCTCAATCAACTCAGCCACGCCCTCAATCAACCCAGCCACACCCTTAATCAACTCATCCACGCCCATTTAGCCAGAAAATAGCCAGTTTGACCACCACTGTTTATGACCTGATTAGCGGGGCCAGAGCCAAAAGAGAAGCAATATGGTCACCCCCACTCATATGTATAAACACAAATATACAGAGCGGGAATGTTCTGGGCTATGGCTTTACACTGTACAGTGTAAGGGAGACATTATGGCAGCTCCCACCTATATGTATAATGATAAATACAATGCCTGCACACTCCCATACACAGGGAAATAAATGTATTAGGCAATAAACCCAGCCCCGCCCTCAATCAACTCAGCCCCACCCTTAATCAACCCAGCCACACCCTCAATCAACTCAGCCACACCCTCAATCAACTCAGCCACACCCTCAATCAACCCAGCCACACCCTCAATCAACCCAGCCACACCCTCAATCAACCCAGCCACACCCTCAATCAACTCAGCCACACCCTTAATCAACTCAGCCACGCCCATTTAGCCAGAAAATAGCCAGTTTGACCACCACTGTTTATGACCTGATTAGCGGGGCCAGAGCCAAAAGAGAAGCAATATGGTCACCCCCACTCATATGCATAAACATAAATATACAGAGAGGGAATGTTCTGGGCTATGGCTTTATACTGTACAGTGTAAGGGAGACATTATGGCAGCTCCCACCTATATGTATAATGATAAATACAATGCCTGCACACTCCCATACACAGGGAAATAAATGTATTAGGAGCGGATGTCCCATGGGCGGATACAGAGCTGGTTTAAATCAAAATCTTTTTTTTTTCTTCGCACTCTGCTGGAAACTGGTCATAAAACAAAGGCAAAGCAAACACTGGCTGCAGGCAGATATATATATTTATTTCCACCAGGTTGGGTGCAGCCGGATTAAGAATTAACCCCTTTAATGCTGCCGCTGATCTGTAACGTGATGCTTAACCGTCTCTGCGGAAGGTTTTGCTTCTCATCCCCATTATTCCCCCTAATAACTGAGCCTGGGACCCAAGTCAGGGGGAATCTACCCTTTAACCCACTCAGAATCGGAGAGGAGCAATTGGAATTGGCAGTTTCCTACCGACAATTGCACATGACAGCAGTGCAAGGGGAGGAGTCACACCTACTGTCACAGGAGAATTAATGTTGTGTAAATAGATGTGACAAGTGCTCCGGTGGCACAAACTGAGTCAGCGCTGAATTCAGGGCGAGTCCCAAACGCCACGTACAGATTCAAAGAACAGATTCAGGATTCTCTTCCAAAACAGCAATGTCTTGTGCCCTACAGACTGGCATTTTGTTGCACTTGTGTGTGTGTATAAAAGTGAAAGGATTTAAAATCAGGCACTACTGTGCTTTAGATGCTTTATTAAAGGAAAAGTAACACCAAAACAGGAAATCTTTTTAAAGGAATAACAATATAATGTAGTGTTGCTCTGCACTGGTAAAACTGGTGTGTTTGCTTCAGAAACACTACTATAGTTTATATAAACAAGCTGCTGTGTAGCCATGGGGGCAGCCATTCAAGCACAGGATACACAGTAGATAATAGATAAGTACTACTATAGTTTATATAAACAAGCTGCTGTGTAGCCATGGGGGCAGCCATTCAAGCACAGGATACACAGTAGATAACAGATAAGTACTACTATAGTTCATATGAACAAGCTGCTGTGTAGCCATGGGGGCAGCCATTCAAGCACAGGATACACAGTAGATAACAGATAAGTACTACTATAGTTTATATAAACAAGCTGCTGTGTAGCCATGGGGGCAGCCATTCAAGCACAGGATACACAGTAGATAACAGATAAGTACTACTATAGTTTATATAAACAAGCTGCTGTGTAGCCATGGGGGCAGCCATTCAAGCACAGTATACACAGTAGATAACAGAAAAGTACTACTATAGTTTATGTAAACAAGCTGCTGTGTACGATTAAGGGTGGCCACACACGGGCAGATTAAAGCTACCGATATTGATCCTTTAGACTGATTCAGCAGTTTATCTGCCCGTGTAATGGGCTTCTGACGGGTCTCCCCCTAATTGACATTGGCCAGATACTGATCGGGCAGGTTTGATTATTCCTGTGATCGAGGACTGCAGCAGATAGTTGATGTGGTCCTACAGCCGTCGACACCCATTTCATTAGTTGTAATCCAATTGTTTGGCCCTATGGCTGAACGATTGGTTGAACCCGATATCGCCCTGCCTTTGGTGGACATATCGGGTCAAGATCTGCTCGTTTGGCAACCTTATGGTCTTAACAGTTACACAATAACACAGGTATGGGATCCGTTATCTGGAAACCCATTATCCAGAAAGCTCCAATTATGGAAAAGCTGTTTCTTATAGACTCCATTTTATCCAAATAATCCATTTTTTAATAAAATATTTCCTTTTTCTGTGTAATAATAAAACAGTACCTTGTACTTGATCCCAACTAAGATATAATTAATTCTTATTGGAGGCAAAACCAGCCTATTGGGTTTACTTAATGTTTAAATGATTTTCTAGAAGACTTAATGTATGAAGATCCAAATTTCAGAAAGATCCTTTATCCCAGGTTCCGAGATTTCTGGGTGACAGGTCCAGGGCTGCCATCAGGGGGGAAACAGGGGGTACATTTATACCGGGCCCGGGCCTAAAGGAAGGCCCGGCTGTGCTGCCCTTTTTGAATTAGCCGGGCCCCCTTTGTCAGCACCGAACCGCTGAAGTCCTAAAGATCCGAAGTCCTGAAGAGCCAACGTCCTGAAGAGCTGAAGACCCGAGGACCCGAAGCCGTGAACGGGGCTGAAGCCGTGAAAAGATCCGAAGACCCAATGCCGCAAATGGAGCCGAAGCCACAAAAAGACCCGAAGCCACAAAAAGACCCGAAGTTGAAGTACTGAAACCACGAAAAGACCAGAAGCCATGAAGGGAGCCGAAGTTGAAGCCCCAACCTGAAGCCACGAAAGAAGCCTCACGTAAGTTCCACTGAATACCAATGTGTTTTTTTTAATTTAAACCCCTGGCCACAACTGTAATATTGTAATACTATATAGGTCCCTGGCCTCCAATGTTTTTTTAAAATATTCTATGGGGCCCATAAGAGTCTGACAGAATGGCTGTGAATAAGGAATGATTATGAACAGGGAGTGTTTCCCTGCAGGAATGTGGTCTGACAAATTTCATTATATTAAACCCCCGTGTATCCCCTGGGGTATATCCAACCCTGCAGAAATATGTAGATGAGGTGCAGCCATCCCAGATGAACAAATACGTTGATCTGTTTGAGGTTTTTTTTTGGAACATTCCGACCAACTTGGCCATAGTCATAGGAACTCAACTGCTGTGACCTATGGGCATGATGGGAACAGCGCCCCTCAGCGGAGAACAATAGATGACAACAAGCTGAATGGGTCAGACCATCATTGATTGTCTCAATTTAGTAATTTAGCAGGACAGCAGAGGTTATACATTGACCCCAGCCATAGGCTTGACCAGCCCCAACTCCTTAAAGGCTTGGTCTTCACTGGTACTTAGACTAGGTAGCCTCAAACCCAACACTGGTCATTTCTGACTACACCAAACCAATCACACAACATGTGGGCCAATCAAATTTCATAATCATAAACATTTTTTTTCTTGTTTGCTAATGGCTGCACTGACATGTCTACATGGCCAAGTCCTGCTCATGTCCATAGCTCTACTGAGTTCATATGTGACTCGGTTCAGTGTTCTGGCAGCCCAAGGATCGAGTCAGATATTTGCTTTGCAGACGCCCAATTAAATGCTAGCTGCCGATTGGTTGCTATGTGTAACTAGACCTTGAACAAATTTTTGTGACCCTAATAAAGTAAATGCATATGATCCAACTGGTCCACTTGGGTGTAATACAGAGAGATAAGTAGGAATAATTCACTAACTCACAGCAGCATTGCCAGTAGCTGGGCTATAGCAAAGAGTTAATGAAAATCAGATGGTCATAACTTGGGCCCCACAGAGGAAATGGAATTCCCTGATCCCGACGCCTGTAGAGATAATAGATCCAAGTGCTATTTGTATAGGAAACCCCGAACAGACATTAAAGGAAATGAGAAGGACCGGCCAGACTGATCTCTTTGATGCCCCCACACTTTCATATCATCTGTTACTTCTGATTTATTTGTAAAAATAGACCAGCGGTGACATGGATTTACCACTTTCCAACTGCAGAAGAGACACATTGTCCTGGTGTAAGGAGCGTCCGACGGCATGGGCAAGATGGCGGCGCCCACGGGAAGCCACGTGGCCGCCGAACGCCAGCGCATACCGTCCGCGCCCAGTGATGACGCTGGCGCCGACGCAGCGTGTTGACGCCCGCGCATTGACGCTCGGCGTCTGACGCAATCCTGCGCATCTTGGCGCGAAGATATGACTATTTAAGGGCGCTGCAGGATTCAGCCTATGCCCGTTTATAGGTTCCTTCTTGTCAAGTTCCTGGGTGCTATATTGATATTCTGACTTCTGGTTACGACTCCTGCCTTGATTTTGACTACGCTTGTTTGCCGCCTGAACCGACCTCTGCCTGGATTACGACTTTGCCTGTTTGCTGCCTGAACCGACCTCTGCCTGTCTTCGACCATTCTCCTGCCACTCCCTCCTGTACCACGAACTGTACCTTCCTCCTTGGTCCTCACCTAAACTGCGCCTACGGGCCTGACACCTGGGGCCCCCAAGCTGTTTTTAACTGAAAATTACCCAAATGAGGCTGGAAAGACAGAGGCCAGACACCACCTGCCTATGTTCCTATACAGACAGGGAATATAGAACAGGAAGATGGGAGCTGTTGGCAGATAGAAATGTTGACAGTACAAAGCTTGGACGGCCAGGATGTGTTTGTTTGTGTTTTGGTCAGTAACATTGCCTGTTAGTCTCCCATCCAACCCTGGCACAGACCAAATCCCACTGTGTTTCCCAAGCAATGTGCACAACTACACAGAGATACATATTATTGTAGATGGGGAGCCGACATGTTGCTCTATAGCCCTTATTAGAGCTGAACCATCTTGTTGTTATTTAAAGAGAACAACAACTTTATACCCGTGTTCCCCTGCAGTGGCCTCCCTAAACCCTAACTCTAGCTCACACACCCCAATACAGCCTTCTCCATTGTACCTCCTAATAAAAGGCAAAGCAGCACAGCAGGGTCAGTGGCACCTAGACGTCTTCTCCCTGGCTGAAAGTGGAGAATGTGGTGTGAAGTTTCCCCAAAAAGCAAAATGTAGTGAAAATTAAAAAAAAATATTTATTAGGAAATAAGAGAAAAGGCCTAATGAGTTTCATCCCTATTGGGGCACTTACTCATAGGCACTATGAGCCTAACACGTTTTGTGCGATAGTCTCTCTGATTAACTGCCCCATTATGCACAAAACGCATTAGGCCTTTTCTCTTATATCTTAATAAATAATCACTACTTTTGCTTTGATTTTTTTTGGGAACTCTCCAACCACATTCTCAACTTTTAGTCTATAGCTTGCACCCTCAGACTGGAATAAATTTTGAGGTTCTCTTTTTTTTTTATTACATCTATGAATGTAATTTGTGAGGTGCCCTCACTTTTGCTGCCTATTTTCTTTATTTTTTGCCTTTGGCTTCAGTCCTTTCCTTGGTTCTCTAGTGGCAGTTGTTGACCAGGAGCATCAACAGCTGAAGCCAAACTGGTCCTGGTGTTAGATGTGCATGTTCTTGACTCTTGACCACTGGAGATTCGGATAGAAGAAGTGAAAGCTGGTGGTCACCAACCAAACTATGCTGCTCTACTACCAACATATGATAAATTGGCCCCTTACTATGGGTTAAACTCAATGGATGAGTTTTTGTTTTCATCCTAAACTCTAGGAACTATGTCTGCTCAAAATGACTGTACAGGAACCCAATGTCATAGGCCAATGATCTAACAATTAGTTTGAAAACAACAAAGCTGGACGACCTGCTTTCTCCGTGAGACCCCAACTTAACATCAGCCTTGTTATTTTCACTCTTCCCAGGCACTGAGACACTAATATAGCAATGGAAAGGAGAAAACTCTATGTGTGCTCTTATCAAACACAAACAATAGGGATACAGATAAATACGCAGCCATCCCATTAAAAGAAAGAAAACAGGAAGGTGTGTTATCATCATGCTCCAGGGTGGGACTGCCATCATTTTCGGTTGCACCCCGTCTCCGCCACCGATAGGGAAAACTTTAGAAGTTGTCTGATTTCCAAGAACTGGCAGAATAACTGTGAGAAACACTTAATCTTTAATGGAGGAGTTTTAAGGGCAGAGACACATGCGAAGATTCGGGGAGATTCAGTTGCCCAGCGACAAATCACCTCTTCTTTGGGCGACTATTTCCCACTGAAAAGCCTTCCCGCCGGCTCGAATCTAAATCGCCGGCGGGATGAAAGTGCTTTGTTTTCCGTAGTTGCCCGTAGGTTCCCTACGGGCAACTTCAGGGAGATTCAGGGAGATTAGTCGCCCGAAGAAGATGCGATTTGTTGCCGGGCGACTATATCTCCCCATAAAGGTTTATAGTAGACAGACTGTATAGAGACTTTATGCTGAGAATTGGGACACTAAAAATCACCTTTTTGTTTCATTATAAGAATTAATAAAGGTAAAAATGACGGCTGATGTCTGCGTAACCGGCCAACCAGGTACCTACTCCGGATCCTACCAGCTACGCCCGACAGTACAGGGAAGAAGGTGCTGTGTATGAAATATAAAACCCATGTTAACACAATCAGAAGCCCTCTCACCCCACCCTTATTTATACAGGATTATCGGGTGCCATTAGAGTAAATAGCACTGTGTTTGCTTGCACACCTGTTATCAGCCGCCTTATGTTCCTTTATAGTGATACTGGCAGGGCAGCAAATATCATAGGCTCTGTATCTGTACTTGTACGGGCAATATAGCACCATTATCATTATATCATGGTCTGGTATTGGCTACATATCTCGATTAGGCTGGACAGCACAATTATTGCATTGTATTGGCCACATATCTGTCCCAGATCAACTGTTCTACGTCATCTGATAGGGGGGAATTAATTGATCACCATCCCCCCCCTTTAGAGAGGTTGAGTAAGGCAACATGATTATACTTACATGTCTGTGATTCTGAGGACTTAAATAACTTCTTGGAATCATACCAGACGGTCTTGCAGTCTTCTTGCAGTTTGTAAAATCTTGGCCTTTTCCATGAGCCTGATTTTAACTTGTACAGATTGCTGCCTTTCAGAAGAACCCTCAAATCCTCATCATCTTGCAGTCCTGTTGGTAGAAAGAGAAAGATGCAGAGTAAATTCTGGTGCGCTTTGTGTAGCACTCATGTATATAATGTACCCCCTACTGTAAATGATAAGGATATTAGAAGTCACTGAGGGGTTGTTCTGTGACCATATAAAGGCACAAGGCTGCAGGCTGAGTTATACAGGGAACTCTGAGTATCACTCATGTATTATAAGGGATAATGTACCCCCTACTGTAAATGATAAGGATATTAGAAGTCACTGAGGGGTTGTTCTGTGACCATATAAAGACACAAGGCTGCAGGCTGAGTTATCAGGGAACTCTGAGTATCACTCGTGTATTATAAGGGATAATGTACCCCCTACTGTAAATGATAAGGATATTAGAAGTCACTGAGGGGTTGTTCTGTGACCATATAAAGACAAGGCTGTAGGCTGAGTTATACAGGGAACTCTGAGTATCACTCATGTATTATAAGGGATAATGTACCCCCTACTGTAAATGATAAGGATATTAGAAGTCACTGAGGGGTTGTTCTGTGACCATATAAAGGCACAAGGCTGCAGGCTGAGTTATACAGGGAACTCTGAGTATCACTCATGTATTATAAGGGATAATGTACCCCCTACTGTAAATGATAAGGATATTAGAAGTCACTGAGGGGTTGTTCTGTGACCATACAAAGGCACAAGGCTGCAGGCTGAGTTATACAGGGAACTCTGATTATCACTCATGTATTATAAGGGATAATGTACCCCCCTACTGTAAATGATAAGGATATTAGAAGTCAATGAGGGGTTCTGTGACCATATAAAGGCACATGGCTGCAGGCTGAGTTATACAGGGAACTCTGAGTATCTGTAGTATAAGGGAGTATTGCTCGTGTATTAATAACCCCTACTGTATTAATAACCCCTACTGTAAATGATAAGGATATCAGCTTTAGAATGGCTAGACCAACCAGTATCCAATCAAAACATTAGAATGATCACAGGGCTAGACCAACCTGTATCCAATCAAAGCATTAGAATGATCACAGGGCTAGACTAACATGTATCCAATCAGAACATTAGAATGATCACAGGGCTAGACCAACATGTATCCAATCAGATCATTAGAGCTAATGAGAGTTCTGAAACAAGAACAATTTTCACAAAGCCAATTGTCAAGTTCACACGTTGTTCACATGACTTGACAAACCCTTCACCTTATGAAAAAGAGCTTACACTCGCACTATATGGAATCTGTAACTAGTGAGAGAGAACTCTGCCTTGGGACATCAGACTGGTTAGTAACTTCCTCAATGTATCGCTGTACAAACCAGTGGAGCAAGGCTGCGGTATGTATCTTTTATAGAAACAGGGACATATCACGGTTCCACAGAAATACCTAGTTAAATACAGAGGTATGTATCTGCAGAAGGCATGGCCTGGGGGGAAGACTGGATTTGCAGGGTCCTTTTATATAATCTAAGTGTGCATTTGGCCCCTCGGCTGCTGCTGAACTATCTGGCTAAAGATAAACATTGTAAAGCTGTGACCTCCCCTGTGGCCCAAAAGCAATAAACCTGCCTTCCTGTAATAATTCCTCTGCTATAACAATGGGCTGAGCTCTGGCAGGCCCAAAGGCTACACCCAAAATTCAAGAACAACATCCTGATATCCCTGAGCTGAAAACACACTGTATGGGCTGTAGTATCACCTGCACTGCTCTGAACGTTCAGATAAAATAGAGGGGGATCCACCATAGTTCAAGCTTATGGTAAGATTAATCTCCCGACCATTGAAAAATCTTTTCCTTATCTAGTGGCCCTGCTAGTCTGCAAGGTCTCTAGGCCACTACAGTAGCCTCACTGTGGTACCTGAACCATCCAACACACCAGTGTTATACTGGAGATCTACCATCCCACAAGCCAATGCAAAGTTACAGTGAGGGGCCATACCAAAACCTTATTTATCCCTTTAGATCAGTGATCCCCAACCAGTAGCTCGTGAGCAACATGTTGCTCTCCAACCCCTTGGATGTTGCTCCCAGTGGCCTCAAAGCAGGTGTTTATTTTTGAATTCCAGGCTTGGAGGCAAGTTTTGGTTGCATAAAAACCAGGTGTACTGCCAAACAGAGCTTCAGTGTAGGTTGACAATCCACATAGAGGCTACTAAATGGCCAATCACAGCACTTATTTGGCACCCAGGAACATTTTTCATGCTTGTGTTGCTCCCCAAATCCTTTTACTTCTGAATGTTGCTCACGGGTTCTAAAGGTTGGGTATCCCTGCTTTAGATCAACCATCCCACAAACCAGTGCTTTGTTATACTGAGGGACCACAGTAAATCCATGTATCCCTAAAGATCCTCCATCTCACAAACCAATGCCGTTTTACACTGAAGGACCATCCCAAAACCATGTATATCCCTGGAGGTCCACCAGCCCACAACTAATGCCATGTTACAATGAAGGACCAAACCAAAACCATATATATCCCTAGAGATCCACCATCCCACAAGCTAATGCAGTGTTACACATATGGACCATACCAAAACTATGTATATGCCTGGGGATCCACCAGCCCACAAGTAAATGCCGTGTTACAATGAAGGACCATTTCAAAACTATATTTATCCCTAGAGATCTCACACCACAAACCATTGCCTTGTTATAAATCCATATTTATCCTTGAAGATCCTCCCTCACACAAGCAAATGCTGTTTTACACTGCAGGACCATATATATCCCTGGTGGACCACCATCCCACAAGCCAATACCATGTTACAATGAAGGACCTTACCAAAACCATATTTATGCCTGGAGGTCCCCCATCCCACAAGCCAATGCTGTTTTACACTGGACGACCATCCTAAAACCATATGTATGCCTGGAGGTCCACCATCCCTCAAGTCAATGCTATGTTACAAATAAAGAATATCCCATAACCATATTTATCCCTGGAGATCCACCATCCAACAAGCCAATGCTGAACAGGGAACTAAGTCTTAATACTTACTGAGGCAACTAATTCTTAATATAAATACTCCATAGATATGAAGTTGTTTGGGATAAAACATTGAGCCCATTTTTTTTGTCACTCAAAATTCATGTTTTCCAGCCAATGTGATTATCTGGAGCTAGTAACACACCTAAAAACTGTAAGTGCTGGGAGGTGGGACATCATATACCCTGGAACTAACAAGCAGCGCCAGAGGGGCCATTGTACATGTTCTGTGGGATAATAAATGAGTTGCCCCCTTTTCTACTGCAACAGCAAAGCCAAGGAATCACCCTAATTAAGTTCATGATCATTTGGCCCCTGGGGGTGCCGTTGCTCTGGAGGAGGTGAAGAGACGATGGAGACTGAGGAAGCAGGTGATTTAGGAGCATGGAGATGGAGAAGGGTGGAGAGGGGAGCGCTGAGCAGAGGGCTGAATAGGATTTTATGGAGGGAAAGGGAGCTGCACCCTTGGCTCAGTTTGATGTTGCACTACAACATTATAATACACTATAATACTATTATACACTATAATACATTACCCTGCTTCCTCTGACATTTAATTATTATAAAAGGCACTTTCTATTGTGCCCAGTCATAAAAGTAAAGGGCAGAGCCTGCTTCTCACATTACATCCAAATGAATAAATGAAACGTGAATAAACTCACATTTGTTGGATATTCTTAAACTTCTGAACCAGGAAGTCACTGCTACTAGTCAGCAATGTGTCACACGGGGGGGTTAAAATTTGTTCTAGGAAATACAACGGGGCTCATTAATCAAAAAAATTAGCAGCAGGGCAGTAACGCACTACAACCAATTAATGATCAGATTTTTTTAGCCAGCCGCAGGTGAAATACGAAGAGCAAAATTTTAATTTGGTTACCATGGTTTACTGACCATTTACCCAGTTAACCCCCCATTGTGTGATATTAGCCCCCACCACCATCATGCCCCCCCCTCCACTTTAATAAACAGTTAATAAACAGAAGGTGACAGGTGCCCCATCGACCAAACAGACAATGAGCAACAAATTCACTGCCCTGTGAATAAAGAGCTGCCTCAAATCTATGGATAAGATATACAAGTGCCTTTGTTCCCTACAGACAAGAATGGGTTAAATGGCAGAATTAACACTTCTTCTGCTGGAGAGAGAACCTGTTCTGAGAGAAAGTGAGTCTGAAATCTGAGAGGGTAATTGTCTGGTTCCTTTCTATGGGCACTGGGTATGGCAATGGTCTCTTGTTTCACCATCTCACTCCCGGCACAGGCAGGCTGGGGGCATGGGAGCCTCAACATACACTGAACATACATGTTTATCTAATGTGCAAGTAAGTGCAACCCCATGGCTACATGCAGCTTTATATTCATGTGGATCCTTGTGCTTCAGCCTCATGGAGATCATGGTGCAACCAAAATATGTTGGGCGCAAATTGCAGCACTGTAATCAGTTACCTGCAATCTCCTACAGTATGCACAATGGCATGAAGTACGGCATGCATAGTGGTAGGAAATGCAGAATGCATAGTGGCAATAAGTGCGGCATGTATAGTGGTAGGAAGTGCGGCATGTATAGTGGTAGGAAGTGCGGCATGCATAGTGGTAGGAAGTGCGGCATGTATAGTGGTAGGAAGTGCGGCATGCATAGTGGCAATAAGTGCGGCATGTATAGTGGTAGGAAGTGTGGCATGCATCGTGGTAGGAAGTGCGGCATGCATAGTGGCCGGAAGTGCAGCATGCCTAGTGGCAATAAGTGCGGCATGCATAGTGGTAGGATGCGGCATGCATAGTGGTAGGAAGTGCAGCATGCATAGTGACAGGAAGTGCAGCATGCATAGTGACAGGAAGTGCAGCATGCATAGTGACAAGAAGTGCAGCATGCATAGTGACAGGAAGTGCAGACTGCATAGTGGCAGGAAGAGTAGACTGCATAGTGACAATAAGTGCGGCATGCATAGTGGTAGGAGGTGCAGCATGCATAGCAGAACAGCCCCAGCAAATAGAGTGACTTTTTGACATGTTTGTGGCCTTCCTGACAAACTGATAGCCCAGCTGACTGCCCCCCCCGCTAGTCCATGCTTTCAGACAATGGCTGTCCATGGAAGAGACCCCCAATAAAAAGTTATTTGCAGATTTTTAAGGGCTTCTTCATACTACAGACTATAGAGTAACTCAGATTGGGATTGAGTGTGGCCCTCCTGTGCCCTGGCTTTTATATCTAAGGCCCCTGTGTCAATAGAACAGTTGCATCTTGATGACAAGTAATGTCATTTGTTCCCAAACCCACAACTCACAGAAATCAATCAGCAATTAGTTCCCATCAGTCAAGTGCAGACAGTCAAGGGTGAGTGAAACGAAACAACGCTCCTCTAGGACCATTGGTGCTACACACAACATACATGTACAAAAAGTGCAAGTGCAAAAATATGCAACTCGTGCAAGACAGGTCAGCACAGTGCAGGGACAGGACAAGACAGAGAACACTCAGCAGATGTAATATGTTAAGTAAATAAGTCATGATAGTAGCAAGTACATGATAAAGTGCAGAGGTGCTCATAGAGAACAATTGTATCCAAGAACACTTCTGATTGGCTGCTGTAGGTTCCAACTCCAGGAATACACCGATTTCTAGATTAGCTGCAATCAGCCCATATAGTTAAGTGTAAATAAAAAGCTATAATTGTGCCCAAACTCCCCCTTTTCTTGTGAATATGCAGCAATGGAGCCACAAAGAAAACGGAACGCTCCACTGAGCAGAAAGAGTCACATGATCAATTTATTTCTCTATCAAAGGACAAATTAACCCTCTACAATAACTCACAAAACATGAAAGGATTGCGGTGTGAAAGGTTTCTCATTATCCCCAGCCAGACACAACATGAGCAAGAATAATACAGGTGCGCAGCTCCCCCAGACACACCTGAGAACTGACACCGGCCCCCCGTGTTGGGCTGGAGACAATCTGCAGGGGTGCAGCCAAACAACACTCTCTAAACTGATTACACAGAGAGGAGAGGTGAGTGAATGGATACTTTTAAAGAGAGGTTTCATCATTTTCCCAAACATGAATATAATCCCTGATCAGTAAAAAAGAGCCACTGGAAATTTCTGGGACCTGTATCATTCTACAGTGTAAAACATATCAAATATTGTGGCCTGTTATGGTGACAGCATTGATTATCTGAGAAATAAACTGTACACATGTAAGTGCAGAACGCCTTTCCGTAATTCAGAACTTTCTGGATAACAGGTTTCCGGATAACAGATCCTATTCCATCCATCGCGAAATATTCAGCCGAAAACCGAACAGAATCCTAATTTTTATATGCAAATTAGCGGTGGGAAGGGGAAACCATTTTTTTAACTTCCTTGTTCACGCAATTTCCCTCCCCGCCCCTAGTTTGCATATTTAAATTAGGATTCAGAGTCGATTTGGCCGGGCAAAAGGATTCGGCCAAAATCCTGCTGAAAAAGGCAGAATCCCGAACCGAATCCTGGATTCGGTGGATCCCTAACATATATATATATATATATATAAAGGCAGAGACAGAAGCGAAGATTCGGGGAGATTTAGTTGCCTCTTCTTCGGACGACTAATCTCCCTGAAAACCCTTTGCACCAGCTAGAATGTCAATCTCCAGCGGAATGACACTTGGAGCGCTTCGTTTTCTGAAGTCGCCTCACGAGGAAACTTTGGGCGACTTCGGAAAACAAAGCGCCCGAGTGCCATCCCGCAGGTGATTTACATTCTAGCCGGTGCAAAGGGTTTTCAGGGAGAATAGTCGCCCCAAGGAAGAGGTGATTTGTCGCTGGGCGACTAAATCTCCCCGAATCTCCATGTGTGTCTCTGCCCTTAATATTTCATGAGAAGCACAATCCCTAATATACAGGTTACCTTATCATCCAGAGTTGAGGTGCAACAATAAGCAGACGCTGTGCCTTTAATAGGCCCCTGGGTCACCCTATAGCCACACACAGACTTATAAGAAATGACAGAGGGGTCAGAGGTGGGGGGCACATGATTTGGGATGGGGTGAAGCACAGAAATCACTTTTGGAGATAGATCTGTGGGTGCAAGAAGTAGGGGCTCACTGAGGGGTTGCGCAGATTAAGACCCAACAGGTAAAGGGGAAATGAGAGGAGGGGCTTCTTTAAGAAAGTGGGCGTGTCTGGGGAAGTCTGCTGCTGATCAGTGATGTGTCCCTCAGGGGAAGGGGGATAGAGTCGCACCTGTGAGTGAAGTTCTTACCCAGTTGCTTAGCGTTCAGCTGCGCCTCCTGCCTCTTGCTCTCCTGCCTCTCCTCCTCCTGCAGCTGCTCCTGGGACTTAGATCGGGAGGGCTGTCTCCTCACACACTGCATCCTGCTCCCCGAACTCTACTGCTCTCCCGAACTCTACTGCTCTCCCGAACTCCTGCCCCGACTGCTGGATAGGGAGGGGGCGTGTCGGGGGAGGAGTCCGGGGCAGACTGTGCGCCTATCAATAATATCAGGGGTGTGTGGGTGGGGATAAGGCTGCAATGGACTTTATTATAGGCGAGTACATAATGGGCACAGCAGGGAGAGGATAATTACACACATACACATGGGCCAGCCATCTCCAGTTGTCACTGAACTACACCTCTCCTTTTCTCTCCAGGTGTCCCTGGCCTACACTTCCCATCATCCCCTGTGGCTCTCCATCAATGAGTCAGTTACACAGTCTGGCATCTCCCATTGCTCCCTGCTGTTCCTGCACTACACCAGGGTTGCCAGGGTGGCTGTTTTCCAGCCAAATTGGGCTACTAATTTAAAGCCCAGGCGAGGTTTGAGAGTACAAACTGGTGTACAGATTGGGGCTACTTTTTGGGCCTTTGGCTGGTTTGTACTTTATAAACCAACCAAAGTTTTTTTTTGCCCAAATGTGCCGAGCCTGTGCCTCCTAATGCGGCTTGGGTAATGTAGTTTTTGGTGACTGCCAAGTTTAATGTAAGACTACAATACCCAGCATACAATGGGACTGACGCGTAGCATTCGGGAGTTACCAGATTTTGGGCTCTGTATTTTCTGATGACTTTCCTCAATTTCAGCCAATTTTGGGTCAAAAATCTGCCGGCCACCAAAATATCTAGAGGTTGACCTATTTTACCAATATTTATTGAAATTACATATGTTTTAGGGCCTCATTGGGCCCCTATACCCCCCACCGACTGGCGAATCTGCCCATTTTGCTTCAAGGAAAAATTTGGAAAAGCCATATTTTAATACATATTTCTTTTTTTTTGGACTTTTTTTCACTGCAGATATTGTGCTATTTTTGGGCTACTTTTGAAGTACCTCTTGGCTAGTTTTGGGCTGGTTTTGTCGCTGAATTTGGCTGGTTTTGAAAACTTGCCAACCCTGCACTACACATTCTAGGAGCAGGTATTGATGATTAGGTGACATTCAGAAACAGCTGCAGGGAATTTTGGGAGGTGTAGTTCAACTACAACCAGAAAATGACAAATGAACACAGGATTGATTGACAAAGTATTGATTTGGGTGTCAGCGACCCCACCTACGTTATCAGGGCTGCAACTCTGATTGGATCAGATTAAAAGGGGGTCAAATCCTACCAGGAATCACAATGAACACGTTGTGCAGAGACTACAATCAGACAGACAGACAATAATAACATCCATGCACTGAACACACACACCTGTACACCAGTCTTACCTGCAGTAAAGGGGATATCTGCCTTTAGTTTGCATTTAAACAGTGACATCTACTGTTAGGACTCAGCAACTGTATCCATTAAAGGGTGGTTCACACTTTTGGTATGTTACAGAATGGCCAAATCTAAGCAACTTTTCAATTGGTCTTCATTATTTATTTTTTATAGTTTTTTAAGTATTTTTATTCTGACTCTTTCCAGCTTTCAAATGGGGGTCACCGACCCCATCCAAAAAAACAAATGCTCTGTAAGGCTACACATGTGGTGTTGTTGCTTTTTATTACTCCTGTTTCTATTCAGGCCTCTCCTATTTATATCCCCGTCTTTTTTTCAAATCAATATACGGTCGCTTGGGTAATTTGGATCCTAGTAACCAGAATGCTGAAAATGCAAACGGGAGAGCTGCTGAATAAAAAGCTAAATAACTCAAAAACCACAAATGATAAAAAAGAAAACCAATTGCAAATTGTCCATCTCTATGTCATACTAACAGTTAATTTAAAGGTGAACAACCCCTTGTGTGGGTTGAAGGGAGACTCATGGGACTGGGTTCAGGATGCAAATTAGGAGACCACCAGGAATTAGGGTTGGATGTGGGTCACACTGGTGAAGTAGACTCTTAGTCTGCTCCTGAAGATTCCCTGTGGGCACAGAAGTGATGTACAGATGGGGGATACATTTTTGGTGTGGGTCCTAAAGGCAGGATTGTATTTACCATATAGGCACTTAAAGGGCATGTAAAGGCAACGAAATAAAATCCTATTTTTACTTTCTTTAATGAAAAAGAAACCTATCTCCAATATACTTTAGTTACAAAATGTGTACCGTTTTTATAAGAAACCTGACTGTATGCAGTGAAATACTGCTGTGGATAGGAATTGTCAGATGGTCCTTGGTGAAAGATTCGGCCGAATACCGAACCAAATCCAAATCCATATGCAAATTAGGGGCAGGAAAGGAAAAAGTGGAAACAATTCTTCTTTTGTGGTCGAAAAGTCATGTGATTTCCCTACCCGCCCCTAATTTACATATGCAAATTAGGATTCGGCCGAATCCTGGATTCGGTGCATCCCTAATTTGTATTGGATTTTATTTTTGCCTTTACATCCCCTTTACTGTTTCCAACTCCAGCTGCAGGGACAAAGATCATGGAGCCAGATTTAAACAGATGAACTGGGATTCTATTTGGAGGATTATTTCGCTTTTGAGTTGGAGAAAGTTTGTATTAAACAATACAAAAACTATAAAATCCACATTAGATTACATGACAACACAGGACCCAGTGCAGTCTGTATATTCTGATTATTAATCAGTCTTGTTGTATCGGCTTCTGGCAGATATTATTTGACTTGTGCTGTTTTGATCATTTATGACGACCCCTAAGCAGCCCAGACAACACTGAGCATGTGCACAGTCTTGGTCTTGCAAAGATGTTTAAGAGGGCAGCCCTCAAATGTCTATAAGTTAAATACATTTTTTTGCAAAAAAAAAAAAACATCTCTTCCCCTGTAGTCTGATATATTCCCACAAAATTTAGTGCAAGAGGTGGGAGGTATTGGGTGCAGGTTGCAACAAAATCATGAGCATGCACAGTACATTGTGACGTCACTTCTGAGCATGCACCGTTGGGAGCAAAGAGGTGGCTAGTGCAGCACCAGATGACAATAGAGCCCTGACTACAGTGGTGACATTTTGTTGGTCTGGGGGTGCTGGTTAATTGTGCATGTCACTACATTAAGGCCACTTGTATGTGTATTGAATGGGGCTCCCTTTGCATTCGGCTTCTACAATGTTGCTCATATTTACAGTAAAAAAGTTGAGCATCGACATTGCAGCAAAGCTTGCGCCCATCAGGGAGTGCCGCAGTCATTGATCTCATTGCAGAGGGGCAGCAAGAGACACAAAAGTGCAATACATGGGTTGCATGGGGGCTGGGCTTGTGCTGAGTGGACAATGTTTGGGAGGGTCATAAGTGGGGTACCTGCTGATGGGGTACCACTGGTTTTTTTCTTTATTCGTTTTTGGTTGAGCCCAATGACCAGGGTAACTGGTTCTGCCGTGTGTCTCACTGTAAGTGTAATAAAGCCATAAAGCAAGACTGGACTGACATTTTTGTACCAGAAAGTAAAAACTGCACCACAAAAAGTGACAATAAAGTTGCAGTACTGTAATTCATTCCTCTCCCAGGCTTCTCCACTGTCCCACGTAATATTCTTATTGATGGCAAGCAAGGGACAATGAACCCCAATATCTGTTCTGCACTTACGCCCCTTGGATTCACCCTCTTGTCCCTGTACAGAAATAAAGGGGTGAATCTCTGAGCTTTCCTGGAAACCTTTCATTTGTATGTATTTATATTTGCCCTTTGGGGAGTAATTACTCTGCTGAGTAACCCACACCCAGCCCTCGGTGCCTATTAGGATGTTTGTGTTGTAAACACGAGGGATGGGCCAGCTCATACTTCTAGCAACAAATAGACACAACATGTGTTGTAACTAAGGAGACACAATCACAATGTGAACACAACCCTTATGTAATGTGCGGGTCTTCAAATCTGCATGATGCAATTTTTCAGCAATAATTGTGTCACCTAAGGGGTCTGTAGAGACCCAGTGGATAAGGACTAATCCAGGGCCTAGTGTTGTACTCAGTCAATAAGAATTCCCACGGAATAATGTTAATTCGAAGACTAATGAGAGTCTAATATCGGGCCAAAAAACGGGTGTCGCTTGGCCAGGTTTAAAAATCCCGGATAGAGGAATTTACTGGTTCATTTATGTGGTCCCTGATCTGACTGCCTGTATTTTCAGGGTTATGATCTGATCATTGGGCCCTAGGGCCCACAATAAGATCAGCCCGATATCTCAAGGTGGCCATACTGTATTGGGGAGAGATCCTCTCTTTGGTGACGTTGCCAAACTAGCTGATCGTGTATGGCCACCTTATGGCTCTGCATTTTCAGGTTCACGGATGGCCTCACAGCACTGAATTACGTCATTGGTCAATCAACTTTGGTATGTTAATTGGCTTGAGTTGGAACTGAAAACATACACTAAAATGTCTTGAAAGTCAGGACCCCTCTGGCACCTCTTGCTTCTAGGAACCATTTAATAGAGGGTCTGCAATGTCCCAGATCCCACATTTTGTGCAAGTTCCTGACAGCTTTGCACGGCAGGAGATGGACAAATGTCACATAGACGGACTTGCACATGTCTACAAATAATGTGACTGATATTAGAGGGGTGGAGAACTAAAGCCCCCCAATAAGAAAAGCCTCTGTCTACTACCCTAGGTAGTCCTCCCTCCCTGCTTCCCCCGCATATTTAGATACCCCTGAAATTGCCCCTAACACTTTGCTCACGTATCGGTGCAGAGTGAGCAGAGTAAGTGCAGCAGAGCTCATGGGCGCCACCTTCAGTATCTCTGATCTTCTTCGGCTCCTCTTCCCTTTGGCAATTTCCGGCACTTTTAGCGCATGCGCAATTGCTACGAGCCAGAAGACTGCTCCAACTTCACATGCGCCAATGCAGTGCATTCAGAGATCCTGAATGTGGCGCCCATGAGCTCCGTTGTGCTTACTCTGCACCGATACACAAGCAAACTCTCAAGGGCAATTTCAGGGGTAACTAACTATACGGGGGGGGGGGTAGCAGTGAGGAGTGACTACCTAGGGTAGAAGGTAGGGACTTTACTTATTAAGGGGTTTATTTCTTCTTTAAAGGGTGCGTTTATATTGCTTTATTTGCAAACTGGACACATAAAAAATGAAATCCAATTGCAAATTGTCTCAGAATATGTCTCTCTACATCATAGTAACAGTTAACTCAAATTTGAACAACCGTTTTAAAATCGGGTCCATATGCTGCAGGAGAGATTTGCAATGCCACACAAGGGGGCGCTGCTTCTAAAGAGGTTTATTTACTGGTAACACAAGTGCAAAGAGCTATAAGTCACATACAATTGTGGCCAGTCTCAGAGTAGATTTCCTGGGTAGGACTTTCTTTCTGCAATGCCCAGTTTTAGGTGGTACAGCAACTGAAAGACCAATGCACTATGGAGCACTTAAATGCTGGTTCAACTTTATATTAAATTTTAATATCTTCTAGAACAGTGATCCCCAACCAGTAGCTCTTGAGTAACATGTTGCTCTCCAACCGCTTGGATGTTGCTCCCAGTGGCCTCAAAGCAGGAGCTTATTTTTGAATTCCAGGCTTGGAGGCAAGTTTTGGTTTCATAAAAAACATGTACTGCCAAACAGAGCCTTAATGTAGGTTGACAATCCATAGGGGCTACCAATAGCCAATCACAGCCCTTATTTGGCACCCCAAGAACATTTTCCATGCTAGTGTTGCTCCCCAACGCCTTTTACTACTGAATGTTGCTCACGGGTTCAAAAGGTTTGGGATCCCTGTTCTAAAGTGTCCTATTCCTAGCAAGTTTAATACCAAACCAGAGAGCTGCCGAACAAGAGCCCAAGTAACTGAAAAATCACAAAACATAAAAAAATGAAGGCCAATTGCAAATCATTTTAGGATATCAATATCTACCTCATATTAAAAGTCAATTCAAAATGTGAACAACCCCTTTAAGAAGTGGATAGCTGGCTGCTTCTACAGGAAGAAGTTGTCTTCTGCTTAGGAAAACAAATAGAAACATTTCTAAAATCTTTCCTAAGCAGAAGAACATCAGAGCAGCCTCTTTCTTTCTCCTGACAACTTCCTTGACTACTTGGTGGTCAGACTGGTGGGAAAATGACCAGCAGGTGGCGCTGCTGTAACAATTCATTTATATTAACAGTACATGTATCCCTTAATATCATGGAATTAAAATAAAATAAATAATGAATGTACATTGCAATAGTGCTTAGAATAGCCACGTCATCAATTTTATATTCACTTGTTTTACAGGTTTACTTATCCTTTAACATTTTAGCCATTCACTCCCTATAGAGCAGTTACCATAAATCTCACAACAGGGACAGAGGAATTAGGGACTTATTGACAGTAATGTGCTCTAATTAGATAATTGATTTACTGATAATCAGATCCCTGTGACAGGCGCTCATGGACAGTCAGATGGTTCAGTAATGGACTTACTGGAGCCAATGATGAAGTATAGGCAGAGCTCAACAGTCACTCATATATTAGCATGCAGTGGTCCTATATATTTCAGTAACATGGATATATAAGACTTAACATCTGGAGGGTTGCGGGTGGACACCCCACTATATCTCTTATAGCCCTGGCCTCTTATAGAACCTGTGCTTAAAGGGACAGTATACCCCTTTTCAACATTAGCTGAATGAATTGGGCTTGCACAGAACATACCTTTTGCCTCTTGTTTTAATTAAGAAATATCTATAGTTTCTGTTATTTCTGACACTGAATAAGAATATGAAGCCAGATTCTCTTTAGCACTTTCTGCCACTTCTTGTCGCAAAGAACTTCAAATACAGTAGCTGATAAAAAAACTATTACCAGTCCTCTGAGAAGCCCCTAACGATGAGCTGTGGAAAGGCTGCTGCTGTTTGTTTGTTTAAAGGCAGATAAGGAACTCTGAGCAAATCGCCTTGTTTATTAGGGTAGGACTACACGAACGATTCCAGCGCAATCCGACGCGCTGCGACAAAAATAAGGTAAGTGATAGAATTGTAGCATGGCGTCGCAGTGTTGATCTGACGCGTCACAACTGCGCGCTGCGTCTTCATCCGACATTCGTGTCGGATCAACGCTGTGCGTCGGATCGCGCCAGAATCATTCGTGTAGTCCTACCCTAAAGGTAGGGGAAGATGAGTTCTGCGAACACAACACAACTTTCAAACTCGTGCTTAATTATGACGGTAAAAGAAAAATTAAAAATATGTATTTTTTAAAAATGAAAATAGGTGGAATGTTATTTTAACAAAAGCCCGATTTAATGCGCTAATTTTTAGCAAACGTGTTTTGAGGCGTATACTGTCTCTTCAAGGGCAACTCTTTCCATGATTTGGCCACTGCACTTGCCCTTCAGCCAATTGCGATTCAGCCTTTAGCGTGACATCATATAGACGGAAACTGGACACATCCACCCATCACTCACTGTAGCACCTGCCAAATTTGGGAATGTACCAGTTTGGTACAAATTAGAATTTAATTACAAGAAGGGGCACACCCTGCAACTCAGCTCATTGGTCAATGGTTCCCGCTCGTTGCCATTTAGGGTTAGTTCACACGAGGAGATTCGGGGAGATTTTGTCGCCTGGCGACTAATCGCCTCTTCTTCTGGGCGACAATCTCCCCGAACTGCCTTTGCGTATCTTCCCATCCGCTATGATGAAAAGTCGCCTGTGCTAAGGCACACGCGGTGATGCGTTTTCCGAAGTCGCCCGAAGTTGCCTCAGGAGGTGAGAGAAGTAGAGGTAGAAACATGCCCTAATAGATAGAACCAGACACTAATACCGATTATATCCAGCTTGGTGCTGCCTGGAAGGGACACTCAATGGAATGATCTGTGGAATATTCTGGTACCATTCCAGCACTGTGACATCTCTTCCCCATAGTCATCTGTGTTCCCAACACTCATGAATAAAATGCCATAACTTTCCTTAAGCGGAATCAGAAACAAGTCATTAGCTCGGCTTTATAAAGCACAATCGCCACCCAAAATATGAAGGGAATCAACTTTAAACTCTATTTCCGAAACAAAACAAAATGTTAAAGGGGTGGCTCGCTTTTAAGTTAACTTTTAGTATGTCCTTTTCCTAGCAACTTTGCAATTGGTTGTCATCGTTTTTAATAGTTTTTTGTTTTAATTATTTACCTTCCTCTTCTATAGCTTTCCAGTTTTCAACTGGGGGGGTCACTGACCCCAGCGGTTAAAAAAAAAAAAACAACTAATGTTTTGTAAGCTTACAATTTTTTTGTTACTTTTTAGTCCTTATCCTATTCATATGCCAGTCTCTTATTGAAACCACCACCTGGTTGCTAAGGTAAACAAGACCCTAGCAACCAGAAAGTTGCTGCAATTCTGACATGGAGAGCTGCTAAACAGGAAAACGACACAAAATAAATTAATAAATAAGTAAATAAAACCAACTGCAAATTGTTGCAGAATGTCAATGTCTATGTTAATTTAAAGGTGAACAACCCCTGGAATGGAACCCAAAAATCGATGTTTTATGTGCCCAAAATCTGCTAAGATATACGGGTAGCTAATATTGCCAGAGCTGTAAAAGGGTTTTTGTCCTTTTTTCGTCACATCTACATAAGCCCATAATGAGCCATAGTGTATATATTAGAGCCCAGTGCAGGATACAGTGAGACCCAGCGGGATTAGTCCGTACAGGTGCTGCTCTATCAGGAGCCAAGTATTCCATTTTGTGCAACAAAACCAAAAATATGCCCGGAACTCACACTGCTGGGTAACACAAACACACCATCAATGCAAGTCAACACAAATATTTTAACAGTCTTTTTATTTTTATTCAGTCCTCTCCTATTCATATTCCAGTCTCGTATTCAAATCAGTGCATGGTTGCTAGGGTAATGGACCCTACCAACCTGATTGCTAAAATTGCAAACTGGAGAGCTGCTGAATAAAAAGCTAAATAAAATCAAACACCACAAATAATAAAAAATGAAAACCAATTGCAAATTGTCTCAGAATATGACTCTCTACATCATACTAAAAGTAAGTTTGAAGGTGAACGACCCCTTTAAAGGAGAACTAAACCCTAAAAACTAATATGGCTAAAAATGTAATATTTTATATACGGAACTTATTGCACGAGGCTAAAGTTTGAGCTTGTCAATAGCAGCAATGATCCAGGACTTCAAACTTGTCACAGGGGGTCACCATCTTGGAAAGTGTCTGTGACACTCACATGCTCAGTAGGCTCTGATTGGCTGTTGAGAAGCTAAGCTTAGGGGTCGTCACTAATTATCCAGCAGAAAATGAGCTTCCCTGGCTGTAATATAAGCTGATGCTACAGGTTTGCTAATTATTAAATTCTGATGCTAATTGCACTGGTTTCTGTGCTGCCATGTAGTAATTATCTGTATTAATTACTAATCAGCCTTATATTGTGACATTTCTATTCTATGTGTACTGTATATTGTGAGTGGGTCCCTAAGCTCAGTAAGTGACAGCAGCACAGAGCATGTGCAGTGAATCAAAAAGAAGATGGGGAGCTACTGGGGCATCTTTGGAGACACAGATCTTTACTGCTTTACAACATTTCTAGCTACTAGTTAGGCTTTAGTTCTCCTTTAAATGTGAACAATTTTACATTCATAATGGATATCTGTTCTATCATCTGTAAATATCTAGGGCTTGTAGAAACAGATCTATATGCCCCACCAGTTCCATGTGAATTATGCCTTCTGTAGATAAAAGCAGACTCTATAGACACATAGGTGTGGGGTCGGCATGGGTTCACTTAGGAATATAAATCTGCTGGAGGCCTGGCGGCACATCTGAATCTATTTATACTGGGTGTGTACTGTGACTTTATAATTATCAGGCTGAATTACCAGTTATTTTGCTGTGTGTGCAAGTAAGTATAAGCTCTACTGGGTTTTTAGCCCACACCCATCCTTCATGCATATATTTTGGTTGCATGTTGTCCCTCAGTTGATTTAGTATCAACATTTCCAGGCTATATCTGCCCAGTTAGAATATATTCAAAATACAGTAACTAAAGCCCCTCACTGTATTTGTATTGGGGCAAAAATCCCACAAAAACAGCAGAAAACAAGCAGCTTATGTTACAGTTGCTGGTCTTAACTTATTATAGTGGGAAACTGCCTGTGTAGAGTGCAAGCTCCTGATGTACACTTGCAAATTGGTTTAGTTAGAAGGCAGAATTTATTTGGGATAAGTGGTACAGGTAATGGATCTGTTATGCAAAAACCCGATATCCATAAGGCTCTGAATTATGGAATGGCCGTGTCCCGTAGATTCCTTTATAATGAAATATTAATAATTATATTATAACGAAATAATTGTTTTTAAAATTGATTTCCTTTTTCTCTGTAATAATAAAACAGTAGCTTGTACTTGATCCCAACTAAGATATAATTAATCCTTATTGGGAGCAAAACCAGCCTATTGGGTTTATTTAATGTTTATATGATTTTCTAGTAGACTTAAGGTATGAAGGTCCAAATTAGGGAAAGATCAGTTATCCAGAAAACCCGGGTCCGGGTCCAACCTATTATTCAGAAAGCTCTGAATTACGGAATGGCCATCTGCCATTGACTTCACTATAAGCAAATAATTCAAATTTATAAAAATGATTCCCTTTTTCTGTGTAATAATAAAACAGTAACTTGTACTTGATCCCAACTAAGATATAAATAATCCTTATTGGAGGCAAAACCATTCTCTTAGGTTTAAAGTTTAAAGGATTAGTATTAGTAGACTTAAAATATGGAGATCCAAATTACAGAAAGATCCCTTATCCGGAAAACCCAAGGTCCAGCGCATTCTGGATAACAGGTCCCATACCTGTATATATAAGTGGTTTGGGTAAAGACAGAAGCAGCCTATGTTTGTTTGACAGGTAAGTAAGTGGTTCCTAAAAAATAGAATACATAATAAAATAAAATTGTGAACCAATTCAGATCCAATTTTTTGTTCAGTTCCACCAAACAGGTTATACTAATTTATTTCCATACTGAGATATTGTGTAATCATTGATTAATACCATAACACTCTCCACTAGATCACTTGCTTCCCCTCCCCATTATATTCATTTCTATGTCTTTATGGGAACACCGATGCATTTGCACATGATGTAGCTGCAAGTATCCATTGGCAGATCGGAAACCCTTTATCCAGAAAGCCCAGATTTACAGAAAAGGCCATAGACTCCATTTTATTGAAATATTCCACATTTTTCTGTGTAATAATAAAACAGTAGTTTGTACTTGATCCCGACTAAGATATAATTAATCCTTATTGGAAGCAAAACCAGCCTATTGGCTTTATTTAATGTTTATATGATTTTCTAGTAGATCCCAATTACAGAAAGATCCTTTATCCAGAAAGCCCCAGGTCTAGAGCATTCTGGATAACAGGTCCTGTACCTTTACCTTGTTCTCCCCAACTAAGATATTATTAATCCTTATTGGAAGCAAGACCAGCCTATTTGGGTTTATTTAATGCCTACGTGATTTTTTAATAGACTTAAGATATGAAGATCCCAATTACAGAAAGATCCTTTATCCAGAAAGCCCCAGGTCCAGAGCATTCTGGATAACAGGTCCTGTACCTGTACCTTGTTCTTCCCAACTAAGATATAATTAATCCTTATTGGAAGCAAGACCAGCCTATTTGGGTTTATTTAATGCCTACGTGATTTTTTAATAGACTTAAGATATGAAAATCCCAATTACAGAAAGATCCTTTATCCAGAAAGCCCCAGGTCCAGAGCATTCTGGATAACTGGTCCTGTACCTGTACCTTGTTCTTCCCAACTAAGATATAATTAATCCTTATTGGAAGCAAGACCAGCCTATTTGGGTTTATTTAATGCCTATGTGATTTTTTAATAGACTTAAGATATGAAGATCCCAATTACAGAAAGATCCTTTATCCAGAAAGCCCCAGGTCCAGAGCATTCTGGATAACAGGTCCTGTACCTGTACCCTGTTCTTCCCAACTAAGATATAATTAATCATTATTGGAAGCAAGACCAGCCTATTGGGTTTATCTAATGTCTACGTGATTTTCTAGTAGACTTAAGATATGAAGATCCCAATTACAGAAAGATCCTTTATCCAGTAAGCCCCTGATCACGAGCATTCTGGATAACAGGTCCCATACATGTACCTTGTACTTGATCCCAACTAAAATATAATTAATCCTTATTGGAAGCAAAACCAGCCTATTGGGTTTATTTCATGTTTACACAATGTTCTAGTAGAAGATGCAAATTATGGAAACATTCCTTATCCGGAAAACCCCAGGTCCCGAGCATTCTGGATAACAGGTCCCATACCTGTATAAAAATGACAGCACTGTGGGTGTATTAGGGGATTCATTCTTGGAAACATTAGCATTTTGCTTCCCAGGTTACACAACAACTTCTTTATGTGCCATTAGCTGTATACAAAACATCTATAATGTAACTTTCCAATATACATTCATTAGACATATTCAGTGATAAGTTTATTTATTTGTAAATGTAAAAGCAGAATTTGTGTATCCCTTTTCTCTGGTTCTGGAAACAATGTCAATTCTCCTCCAGGTCTTTTACTGAGATTATTTATTCTACATTGTTTCAGGAGCCAGAACTAACAGTGCAGAGAATGGAGGCAGCCAGACAGATGCTGCTTTCAATAGAAATGACAATTACAAATAAACCATTGATCTATGTCAATGAATATATATTGGAAACTTGCTTTTCTTTCCTTGTATAACGAGTCATTTTTGGGTGGAGTTCCACTTTGTAAAGAAATGACATGGCTTGAGACAAATTATACTTTAAATTTAACTTTGGGTTTCTTTCAGATCCCACTTATAAAGTCTCCTGACTCCTGGGTAGAGAACAGAAGGGCTGTAATTTAGGGCAATTAGTCTGAACTTAAACCCACAGAGACAGTGATAATACACCGGAGCCAATGAGGAGAGGCCAATGGGACCCCGGGTGCTTAGTTCAGAGATTATTTAAAGACATTGATTATACATAAAGGCTTTAAACCAAAAATTGGAGAGGAGGATAACACTGCCCAAACAGACGAGGGGGGAATAATGTACGATGGTGATACTGAAGGGAAACTGATTCTCTAATTCCTGGGAAATCACACTACAAATCTATCAAAATGACTGTAATCAAGGCCTTTAACTCTTCTGCTCTCACAGAAAATTTGGATTCCCATCACTATTCCCATGAATCTACAAAGTCAAGACACTCATATGATCCAGACCAACTTTAAACCAAGTCTAATGATAGTGGGACTGTCCCATGTAAATATAAACATTGGCCGGTTTCATAGCTATTAAATGGATATACAGATATCGCTGTGAAGTAACAGGGATTCTGGAGATTTTGAAAAAAAGGGCGGGGGAGCTTGCCCTGGTCCAGTAACCCATAGCAACCAAGTTTTGCTTGACACATATTACGCTGGCATGCTAAAAGATATATTGCTAATTCATTAAAGGGGATGTAAAACCTTCATAAATTTCTCTACTGAAGTCGACCAAAAACATAATTACAGGTGCAAGAGACCAACAGTGAGAATGAGACTTCCATGCACTATGTCGGCTGCTTTCATTTGGAAACGACTGTAGAATTTTGTCTTCATCTAATTTAACATGAGGAAACAGAACATACATGTGTGTTGCTAGGAAAACTATGACTAAAGGGGTGGTTCACTATTAATATGTCATAGAATGGACAATTCTAAGCAACTTTCAATTGGTCTTCAATATTTCTTTTTATAGTTTTTTTTTTAATTATTTGCCTTTTTTTCTAAAGCTTTCCAGTTTTCACATGGAGTCACTGACCCCATCTAAAAAAAAAACCCAAATGCTCTGTAATATTGTTATTGCTACTTTTTATTAGTCATCTTAAGGGTTGAACTGGGGGGCCCAGGGCCCACCAGGGCTGCTGCCCCAGAGCCCTCCTCCATCCCATCCTGCCGCACTTCATCCGTGTGCGGCACCGCGTTTGTGCGCATGCGTGTGGCTCAGAGTACGTGCAAAAATTTTTTGCTGCCATCTCCAACAAAGGGGTCGCGCCATTAAGAAGCAGATCTGGGTGCGAATCCGGCCCAGTCCGACCCTGTACATCTTTCTATTCAGGCCTCTCCTATTCATATTCCAGTCTCTTATTCAACTCAGTGCATGGTTACTAGGGTAATATGGCCCCTAGCAACCAGATGGCTGAAACTGCAAACTGGAGAGCTGCTGAATAAAAAAAAAAGTATTAATAAGGGCTCTTACACACGGGTGGTTTTACCTGCGCTCCCCTACATTGCGCTTTCTTCCGTTCAGCAGCAGGGGAGCGCAGGAGTAGACACACTCAATTATTGTCAAGGGGGCTGTACTCACACAGACGCATGTAAGCGACAAACGCAGGTGGGACGCAGCATGTTGCATTTCACCTGCGTCTGTATGAGTACAGCCCCCTTCACAATAATTGAGTGTGTCTACTCCTGCGCTCCCCTGCGGCTGAACGGAAGAAAGCACAACATAGGGGATCGCAAGTAAAACCCAGCGCCGGATTTCAATGAGGGGCGCCCCTAGGCCGCGCGGTCCGACCAGGCGGCCCCGTGGTCCTAGCGCCCACCTCACCTCCCCTTCCCAGCACGCCGGCGAAAAAACGACGGCGCAGCTGCTGTAATTGAATGGGGACGCACGCGGGCCTGGTAAAACCGCCCGTGTGTAAGAGCCCTTATAGAGTATTTGTTTGTAGATGGGGTCAGTGACCTCCATTTGAAAGCTGGAAAGAGTCAGAAGAAAAAGGAAAATAATTTAAAAGAAAAACTATAACATATGAATAATAAATACCAATTGAACAGTTGCTTAGAATTGGCCATTCTATAACATACTAAAAGTTTAACTTAAAGGTGAACCACCCCTTCAATCTGTCTCACTTGCACAGTTTTACCCGTGTTTTGAAAGCACAAAAATGGCAGTGTTGGGCGGCACCAATACAGACGCCTGTGTGTAAGAGCCCTTATGAGATTGGGTGGAGATCCCCTTTAACGTCAGAACATTGGAGTAACGGTGTTTCCTCCAATTTAACCCCATCTTTCTGGATGTGAGCTTATTAATGCAAGCAGATTTGTTAATAAAGGGGTAATAACGGGTTAATAAAGGGTTAATCCAGGCGAGATGAGGGTGTTTGTGTGACCAACTTGTTTTGTTCTGACAGCTAAAGCTCAGCTGGTGCTGGGATTCCATGAGATGTTCCCAAAGCACATACTGGCAGCTGTACAAAGCCGGCCCTATCCTGATCATGTAGCCAAACAGGCCGGCTTCTGGCTCCACAGGAAGGGACTGAAAGTTTTGCCCAGTGTTACCCTGGTTATAGGTCTGGCACTGGGAGTTTAAAGTTGCAATACATCAGGCACCAGACAGACCTAAGTGAAGCTGGGACAGAGCAATGAAACCTCTGTTATTCATGATTCAGCCTTCAGTTATTAGACTACATCTCCCAGCATCCTCCACAAAGGGTGGTAACACTTCTGCTAGACACAACTCCTTGCATACAGAAAAGGGAGTTGCACTCTTTATTGTTACCCTTTATTCACTACGTGATTTTGTTACTTTTTATTCATTATGTGTAATTATGTTCTGCCGAATAATAGGCCAATTATACCGGGGAACATTGCAGCTTATAGAAGGCAATATGGGCTCCCAATAAATGACAGTTGCCCTCCCAGGTGATAGGAGATGTGACCCAAGCAAATTTGGAAGGCTCAGTGTCTCTATATGGGGGGATGGACTGAGATTTGGGAGCCAAGCACAGTCCTACACCAGGACATGATTCCCAATTACATTAATGGGTTACATATATATATATATATATATATATATATATATATATATATATATATATATATATATATATATATATATATATATATATATATATATATATATATTATATTCTGTTGCATAAAGATGGGGACAATTATAGGACTGAATCCAATAGAGAATAGTCACAGGACACCCCTCTGGTCTAGTCTCAGGCAGTTGGGGAACATGCAGCCCAACCACTGAGGAATTTTAGGGACAACAAACATGGGGCTGCTGAGAGTGCAACTGTCACCTGTCCCCTTTAAACAGGACACACACTTTTTAATTGCTACAATGACTCATTATCCTTTCATTGTTAAGTTAAAGCCATTGAGCCGGTGCAAAATGTGTTTCTGGATTTAAAGGGTCGACTAGATCTGAACAGTGGCATTTCGCTCAGATTAAAGGGCAACTAGCCTTTACATTACATATTTTTTTCTATGGCATCTATAGAGAAACAGTTCTGGGTGGACTTACTGTTTTCATAGCAGTTGACGGTACCATTAGTTCCCATTCTGTAGGCAGAGTGCTGATGGTAGCAGTCAGCAGCAACAGGCAAATTCTGTATGGTCAGACAGCAGTGCAGCTCTCTCGCAGACACCCTGTCAGTCTTCCCTCTGCACTCTATTCCTAGCTGTTGTGCTTCTTGCTTGGGGCCCCAGACAATCCTCCTGGGTGAGCCAGCTGTGTGTGACTGTCAGTTGGTCCAGCGGGACAGTTTAGCTGAGAGTGTAGAACACACCCCGTGTATCCGATCCAGCCCTCTGATTGCTCACCCTGTGGCGCCTAGAGGAAATGTACCAGCCAGGAGTGCATGGGAGTCACACACTCTGCCCTCACTTGCACAAACACACACACACACACACACACACACACACAAACACACACACACAAACACACACACACACACACACACACACACACACACAAACACACAAACACACACACACAAACACACACAAACACACACACACAAACACACACACACAAACACACACACACACAAGCTGCTGCACTCCACTCACAACTCACTTTTTACCTGATTCTGAACATTTTGGGTGCATTTCCAAGGCTTTTACATCTGTGAAAATATATTTGAAGTAAAACTAAACCCTAAAATACCATATTTTATATACTGAACTTATTGCACCAGCCTAAAGTTGCCATACATCCCAACTGTCCCGTTTTTCCGCCGTTTCTGACACCTCAACCCGCAGTCCCGGATTGTTACTGAAATGTCCTGACTTTCTCTTTGATCTCCTGCACTGAACAGCCAGAGGATACAAAGTTTCTAAAACTCAATTGGCTTTTGACAGAGAGCCCAGATCTATGTGGCAGGTGCACTTAGTGACTTTAGTAATAATTTAAGATAAGCAAAGACACACTTTAAGATAAGCGAGTCTCTTGGGGAAACTGCGACTTGCAGCTTAAAGGGCAATTCACCTTCATTAGCAAAACTGTAATAACACATAAAAACCACAGAAATGTGTTCAAACTTTCATAACCTGTCAAATTTTATGAAATGAACATGGGAATTAGGGGGTGTGGTCACAGAAATGGGTGTGGTCAAAAATTGGCATGCTCCGTGCTGAAAATTTTTTTTGTCCCTCTTTTTATTTCCAAAATGTCGGGAGTTATGTGCGGGTAACCAAGGTCGGACAGGACCACGGTGGGCCCACCAATATTCCGGACTCCCCGCGCACGTGCATGAACGGTGGCTCGCCCCCAAACGCCGGTACGCACCATGCCTGTGCAAACTCCAGGACGCACCCCATAAACGCCGGCACGCCCCCAGCGCGCACCACACATGCATGAACGTCAGTAGGCATCGAGCATACGTGCCTCACCGGACATATTTTGGGACTCAGCAGCTTAAGGTCTGGGTTGGCGGCGGCCCATGAGCCGGGTTTTTTCCCGATGTCCCGCCGGCCCTGTCTGACACTGCAGGTAACCTTGTTTTACAGAAAATAATTACACAGACACCTTTTGAGCTCATCCCCATTCCCTTACAACGAGTTGGTTGTGATTCAGTCTGGCACAGAACCATTAGGCAAGCCCAGCAATTCAAAACCTAAAATACTAGAATGATAACCGTACAGCCCCCTGTGCCTCTCTGTGTCTGTCACAGGTACCTTATTGCCCAGGCACATTACTATGACTAGTTCCTACTTACCACCCCTACCTGAGCTCTCATAGAATCATGTTCTGTGGTTACTTGTACTGAATTGTAGGACAATCAGGAATGTTGCCTGGTTATAGATCAATTTCTCCCACTGTTAAATATAAGAAGGAGGTATAGGGGCCCCATGAAGCCCTAATATGAGCAATTTCAACATATATTGGTAAAACAGGGCAACCTCTGGATATGTTGAGGGACCTAAAATTAATTTGCTCAGCAGTGCAAATTCTCTCCCTTCTCCCAAAATTTCTTTATGGTCAGCAACTGCCCCATCTAGTGGCTATAAATATAATAACATGACCCCCTCTAGATTTTTTGTAAAATGTAAATTGTACAAACTGTGTTGTGTTTACATTTGCTCATTTCCTCTTATTGCCCCCGGAAGAGCTCTGATTTCTTTTCTCTGCCGAAACAGGAATTAATTTCATCAATGAAAGAGACTTAAACTATTCCAACATGTTATTATTTGCTTTGGATTTGAAATATTTGTTTTAGCTTGAAAATATCTGCATATTTTTTGTCTGAACTTTTTGAAACATACAGTATATTCACAATCATGATCCAACATAGATATCATTTTATGTTTCCCTTCTACACCTGCTCTGCTTTCCCACAGTCACACTCCCTTCCCAGAGACTATTAACCACTGTTACTATAGACACCATCTCTCCCTACTATACCTGCTATCCCACAGTCACACTCCCTTCCCAGAGACTATTATCCACTGTTACTATAGGCACCATCTCTCCCTACTATACCTGCTATCCCACAGTCACACTCCCTTCCCAGAGACTATTATCCCACTGTTACTATAGACACCATCTATCCCTACTATACCTGCTATCCCACAGTAACTCTCCCTTCCCAGAGACTATTATCCCACTGTTACTATAGACACCATCTCTCCCTACTATACCTGCTATCCCACAGTCACACTCCCTTCCCAGAGACTATTATCCACTGTTACTATAGGCACCATCTCTCCCTACTATACCTGCTATCCCACAGTCACACTCCCTTCCCAGAGACTATTATCCCACTGTTACTATAGGCACCATCTCTCCCTACTATACCTGCTATCCCACAGTAACTCTCCCTTCCCAGAGACTATTATCCCACTGTTACTATAGACACCATCTCTCCCTACTATACCTGCTATCCCACAGTCACACTCCCTTCCCAGAGACTATTATCCACTGTTACTATAGGCACCATCTCTCCCTACTATACCTGCTATCCCACAGTCACACTCCCTTCCCAGAGACTATTATCCACTGTTACTATAGGCACCATCTCTCCCTACTATACCTGCTATCCCACAGTCACACTCCCTTCCCAGAGACTATTATCTCACTGTTACTATAGGCACCATCTCTCCCTACTATACCTGCTATCCCACAGTCACACTCCCTTCCCAGAGACTATTATCCACTGTTACTATAGGCACCATCTCTCCATACTATACCTGCTATCCCACAGTCACACTCCCTTCCCAGAGACTATTAGCCACTGTTACTATAGGCACCATCTCTCCCTACTATACCTGCTATCCCACAGTCACACTCCCTTCCCAGAGACTATTATCCTCTGTTACTATAGGCACCATCTCTCCCTACTATACCTGCTATCCCACAGTCACACTCCCTTCCCAGAGACTATTATCCCACTATTACTATAGACACCATCTCTCCCTACTATACCTGCTATCCCACAGTCACACTCCCTTCCCAGAGACTATTATCCCACTGTTACTATAGACACCATCTCTCCCTACTATACCTGCTATCCCACAGTCACACTCCCTTCCCAGAGACTATTATCCCACTGTTACTATAGACACCATCTCTCCCTACTATACCTGCTATCCCACAGTCACACTCCCTTCCCAGAGACTATTATCCCACTATTACTATAGACACAATCTCTCCCTACTATACCTGCTAAACCACAACCACAGACCCTTCTTAGAAACTATTACAGTGACACCTAGTGGCTAAGGACCATCTAGTGAGTGTAACAAAGTTTTCCAGCTGAGACGGAGTGACACAAGAGCTTACAGTTCACTACATGGAAAGAGAAGAGATGAATCGTTCCCAGACCAAAGCAGTTTGTCAGATTATATTTTATTAGCATTCTTTGGAGGAAATATAATAAAAGGTGCAACATTTGGGTAGCACTAACTGGTCAGTTGTTTGAAAAAATGCTTTTAAATGGTTGCTATGGGTTACAAGACCGGGGCAAAGTCACACCTTGTATTATAAAACCCAGCATTCAGCAGCCTGATATTTATGACTTTCATTAACCTGGTACAACCTGCATTCTGTGTTCTACCCCTGAACCTGTAGTTTTTAATCTTTAGGATTAATTTAGTTTGTAAATATTTGGTCCCATATTTTCCATGGATGAATCAACTGGTCACACCCCAAATACCCCTGACCCATAAACAACAGGGCATGTGCCAGAGCTCATGGGATTAGTGCAATCACTGTGGCTCAGATTTAAGGTTCCTTTATACAGAAGTGACAGTAATAGGTTGGCTATTAAATGGAGAAGTACCTGAGCCGCACTGAATGCACCCATTTAGTTTCTGGGGTCGGGGAATGCTGCACCACAAGCTGTCAAGGCGGGGGCCCATCACAGGGAGACACACACCATTCTCCATAGAATACTTTGCTTCTTGCAGACTTTGCAGCAGTGCGTTTGACACACAGATAAAGAACGTGGGCAGGTCCAGAAGATGCAGCAATAATCTTCCTTAAATATGTCCTGTGCCTGAATGAAAGCAAACCCCAAGAATAACTACAGTTTTACTTCTGTTTTTTAAAGGGCAGATTCACACTTTTCCTTTGGTTTTATGTGATGGAAGAATTAAGATTGAAATCAATAATTATATCCTTTTGCTTCCATTTCTAGAAGGGCGTTACTGGTTTTGTATTGTGTTTTTGCATTGCCATTGTCTCACAGGCTGGCTAGTGACAATCATCTTTATTAAGGTTTGTAGCCCTCCATTTTGTTACCTTCACAAATAGAAGTCAGAAATGGATATGGTCTAATAGCTTATGGATACTACTGTGAAATCAGAAATAGGAAGGTTGACCTAATGAATGGGGCAGTAATGGATTTTTCCATAGAAGGAACAACACCCAAGATTTAAGTATGTATGTTAAGTAGTATGTGCAGGAACATCACATATGTTTGCTCATAGTCTGTACAGAGAGATCCCATAAAACTATGGCAGCATAGGTATTCCCTGTACTAAGCACAATTCAGCAGGAACAGCCCCTAAGTTTGCTCATAGTCTGTACAGAGAGATCCCATAAAACTATGGCAGCATAGGTATTCCCTGTACTAAGCACAATTCAGCAGGAACAGTCCCCTAAGTTTGCTCATAGTCTGTACAGAGAGATCCCATAAAACTATGGCAGCATAGGTATTCCCCTGTACTAAGCACAATTCAGCAGGAACAGTCCCCTAAATTCAGTGTCAGACTGGCCCACAGGACTTTTTTGGATTTTAAGATGAAAACCGAGAAATCTTCGGATTATTGATTGAAACCCAGCTCACAACAGGATATCTTAAAAATATCAACGGGTACATCTGGCATTGATTTCTACATGAACTCGGCAGGTCTGAGTTGGAGTATTTTTTATTCGGACTTTTAACACCATCGGGGATTTATAAAACCTCGAAAAATTCGAGTTTTTTTTACTACAAGAAAATGGTGTTTTTCCCCTTTAAAAGTCCCATCAGAAAAAATAGGACTTTAATAAATAACTCCCTAAATCGCCTCCACCGCACATACAGTTTCCTCTATTTTATTTTTAGTGGTGCAGTTGCAAAGGTGACTGGCCGCAGGCAGGGATGCAGTTGCTGAATTCAGGAAATGATACTGAGCCGAGAGAGAAGTGGATGCAGGAATGAGCAGGCAGTTCGGGAGTTGTTAAAAGAAATATTCCGATGGCAGATGGATGTATTTAGATTTATTACAGGGGATGCAACACAGGACCAGAGCAGATAGTTAAGCTTGAGGCAAACCTTGACCACAGTAGACAGCAGCGTCTAAGGCCAAGGGCAGATGGAGCTTGGCTACTTGTAGTTATGCTGTGTGCTGTCTGCCCTTGGCTACTTGTAGTAATGCTCTGTGTTGCCTGCCCTTGGCTACTTGTAGTAATGTTGTGTGCTGTCTGCCCTTGGGTACTTGTAGTAATGCCCTGCCCTTGGCTACTTGTAGTTAAGCTGTATGCTGCCTGCCCTTGGCTACTTGTAGTAATGCTGTGTGCTGTCTGCCATTGGCTACTTGTAGTAATGCTGTGTGCTGTCTGCCCTTGGCTGTTTGTAGTAATATTGTGTGCAGCCTTCCCTTGACTACTTGTAGTAATGTTGTGTGCTGCTTGCCTAGGGCTACTTGTAGTAATGCTGATTTCTGTCTGCCCTTGGCTACTTGTAGTAATGCTGCTTGCTGTCAGCCCTAGGCTACTTGTAGTAATGTTGTGTGCTGCTTGCCCTTGGCTACTTGTAGTAATGCTGTGTGCTGTCTGCCATTGGCTACTTGTAGTAATGTATGCTGCCTGCCCTTGGCTACTTTTAGTAATGCTGTATGCTGTCTGCCCTTGGCTGTTTGTAGTAATGTTGTGTGCAGCCTTCCCTTGACCACTTGTAGTAATGTTGTTTGCTGTCTGCCCTTGGCTACTTGTAGTAATGCTGCTTGCTGTTTGTCCTTGGCTACTTGTAGTAATGTTGTATGCTGCTTGCCCTTGGCTACTTGTAGTAATGCTGCTTGCTGTCTGCCCTTAGCTGCTTGTAGTAATGTTGTGTGCTGTCTGTCCTTGGCTACATGTAGTAATGCTGTGTGCTGTCTGCCCTTAGCTGCTTGTAGTAATGCTGTGTGCTGTCTGCCCTTGGCTACATGTAGTAATGCTGTGTGCTGTCTGCCCTTAGCTGCTTGTAATAATGTTGTGTGCTGTCTGCCCTTGGCTACTTGTAGTAATGCTGTGCAGGCCCGGACTGGCAATTTGTGGGTTCTGGCAAATGCCAGAGGGGCTGCTATAAGGTGCCATAGAAAGTCAGTATTTAGTGGGCTGGTGGGGAGCTGTTTGGGCCTCTGTGTGGGCTTATTGGGCCTCTGTGTACCTGAAATGCCAGGGCCTATTTTAATTCTCAGTCTGGACCTGATGCTGTGTGCTGTCTGCCCTTAGCTGCTTGTAGTAATGCTGTGTGCTGTCTGCCCTTGGCTACTTGTAGTAATGCTGTGTGCTGTCTGCCCTTGGCTAATTGTAGTAATGCTGTGTGCAGTCTGCCCTTGGCTACTTGTAGTAATGCTGTGTGCTGTCTGCCCTTGGCTACTTGTAGTAATGTTGTGTGCTGTCTGCCCTTGGCTACTTGTAGTAATGCTGTGTGCTGTCTGCCCTTGGCTACTTGTAGTAATGCTGAGAGAAGCAGATCTGCTCCATACTCCAGATCCATTCATTGTAACCGCTTCCACTTGCGTGCAGTCTCATGCATACTGCTTTTGTGTATTTGCTCCGCTGCATGTGACTGCACATAAACCGGTCTTATTCAAACCAATGGAGGTGGGGCATGGAGCAGATCTGCTTCTCTCAGTCTGAAAAAAATATGCAAAATAGACAATATTGTGTGTGTGCCTCAACCACCTTATTAACTAGTAGGTTGGGTGCAAAGCAGTCTGGAAACCCTTACCAGGGGTTTGCATAGACATACAGGGTAAAAATACCACTGCAGCACTTCTTTGTTGCAAAAAGTGAAAACTTGAATTTATCAGATCAGGCAACATTTTGGGCTCACTCTTGCCCTTTCTTAGGAGGTGTGGCCATAAAATGGGCGGGCCAATAACATTTAGCCACAGGTTTTTGTCCCTCTTTTGCTTTTTCAAATGTTGGGAGGTGCATGAATGATTTTGCATATTGGGAATGGCATGACAAAAAAAGGCCCGACTGGGTAAGGGACTTTTAAAAATAATAAAGACAATATTGGTGACTCGTATGGGCCTGTGACTTTGAGATTGTTTTGAGAACAAAGTATAGATAATCCCTGTCATGGGGGAGGGAACTGAATATTTCCCAGAATAACTGGCAGGCGGCCAAAAATCTGAATTTCTGCATTATGTCAGTCATTTTAGGGAAGTCTTTGGTTAGACACACTGTATAACCAGGCACTCCTTTATCTGGAACAAATATTAAAATACAATTTACCCCATATAGCCAGGCTTGCTCCATTCTATATCAGTGCAATGAATTTCGGTCAGGCGCACTTCTGAGGCCAGTCCATTCCCTGTGGTAAGTGTGAGGCTCAAAGAGCCTCTCTGGTGGGCCTGCAAATGGGACACGACTGGCTGAATTGTGGGCATACTGGTGGGACCTGGCCTATTGAGGGGCATAGCAAGTGCACAACTTAGCGTTGCCACCTTTTCTAAAAGAGGCGTCCCATGATGCAAAGGGGGCAGGGCCACGTCGTGTGATGACCAGAAGGCCGAAAAAAGGTAAATTCTAAGCGAATTGAGGGAGGGCCAAGGGCTTTTTAAGGGTATTACAAATTTACTGGCAACTACATTGCCGGTATAACGGCCTTGGCAGGTGTTTTACCAGCTAGGCCGGTAAAATAGCGGCCGGGTGGTGATGGAAACCTGAGTGGCAACCCTAGCACAACTCCATTTTTTATTTCTTTTATTTTTCTTTCCACCCCATTTCATTAGTTGGTAGGGCCCACTCTGAGGTAGGTTTACCACCTGGCCAGTATTTTACCGGCCTGGCCGGTAAAAATGATGGTTGATCACAATGTTATTAATAGGGAAAAAAGATAAATATATAGGAAGGCTGGTATTTTTTTCCAGAAAAGGTGGCAACCCTACTTTGAGGTGAAATCCGTGCTAAGGGCCCTTATGTTTTTGATGACATCTCTGCATTCAGTGATTTAAATATTAACGTTATTGCACCCTGGATTCAAACACTACCTCAGCGCTACAGAGGGGAGGTCACATGATCTCCTACCATAGACACAGGCCAGCAGATAGAAAGTCTTCCCATTATTTCCTTACCCTGGCAACAAAGTGCCACTTTTCTGTGATAGCCTGCGGCTTGTTTGTAGAGAGGGAAGGAAGGCAGTGCTGCTGATTAATCTGTGCCAAGCTCCCATGTGAGGGCCAGCCAATTTCTCAGGGTTGCCCTATAACTAGTTTGTTAAGCACGGCTGTGTGTCATTCATTCGGACATATCTGCCAGCACTTGCTACTAAAACATGTTTTATGGCACCACATTTCCCACACATTACTGAGGGGAGAGAGGGACATTTTCACTGTCACTGTTCTCTGTTCATTGGCAGCCGAAGGCCAACAATAAAAATGCCCCTTGTGACTTTAAGTTTCACCCTGATTTATTCCTCAGACTTGGATTTCAAGTGTATCTGGTTATAACATTGAATACAATGTCCAGTATATATATATAGATATATAACTGGTGAAATATACTGTTGGGGGGGGGGGTCTGCAGATAGAGGAGGCCCAGTAAGGACCTGTGAGGTATTTCTTGTTCACAAAACCACTGGAATTATAAAAGGGTTATTATCAGTGTTATTTCTATATATCTGTAATCTTGTTATGAGCTAAGGGGGCCCAGCCTGAAGGTCAGTTAGGGGGAGATTTGGGGTGAGTGCTTATTTGTACCCTGGGTACCCCTGGAACTATAGCAGGGTGACACCCCAATGTTTCTATATATCTGTAACCTTGTTATGAGCTAAGGGGGGCCAGCCTGAAGGCTAGTTAGGGGGAGATTTGGGGTGAGTGCTTATTTGTACCCTGGGTACCCCTGGAACTATAACAGGGTGACTGTTACCCCAATGTTTCTATATATCTGTAACCTTGTTATGAGCTAAGGGGGCCCAGTCTGAAGGTCAGTTAGGGGGAGATTTGGGGTGAGTGCTTATTTGTGCCCTGGGTACCCCTGGAACTATAGCAGGGTGACTGTTACCCCAATGTTTCTATATATCTGTAACCTTGTTATGAGCTAAGGGGGCCCAGTCTGAAGGTCAGTTAGGGGGAGATTTGGGGTGAGTGCTTATTTGTGCCCTGGGTACCCCTGGAACTATAGCAGGGTGACACCCCAATGTTTCTATATATCTGTAACCTTGTTATGAGCTAAGGGTCCCAGTCTGAAGGTCAGTTAGGGGGAGATTTGGGGTGAGTGCTTATTTGTGCCCTGGGTACCCCTGGAACTATAGCAGGGCGACACCCCAATGTTTCTATATATCTGTAACAAGGAAAGGTTGTGGGAGCACTCCATGGCTAAATAGAAATATACTACAAAACAATGGAAGTGCTACTGATCTGGCCAAATTAACTACAGACATAGAGAAACAGAAGAGAGATTGATCAATGCACATTCCCTGGTCCCCTGTCATATAAGTAATCTATGCAGATGCATGTATTTACAAAGACAGGGTTTTTTTAGTTACAAAATTATGATCATAAGATTGATAAGCCATCATACCATGTCAAGGTAAAACCCATATGGCGGTCCCTAACTATTTACCTCTGGTCTGGCCTTTTGGTACCTTATCAGACTGTCACTACTTTCTAAAGAGATGTTAAGGAAATGATCTGCCTATGGCAAACCTGAGCACAGCAACACTGAAAACACTATACAATGGGACTCAGAGAAGATTTCAAGTGAATGATTATTTCTTCTCCTGTAAACCCCAAGACCTGTAGCACATAACCCATCTTTCTGCGTTAATTCGCCACAAAGAGAGTGAGATATGCCACCAAACTTGATTTATAAAAAGAACTCTGCATAGCCAGGACAACTTTGATTTTTCTCAGCCTGTTTTGAGAGATATTGTAAATACCAACTCTTATGGTTACACTTACTGCTAGGAAATGAGTAGAAAAAAGGAAGTAATTGAGTCCCTTTGGCACAATTTACATATTTATTTTATTTAAAAAGATTACAAAGGATACAAATAATAAAAAATATATAGGCATCAGATGTATGGTCCCGGACATGGATTTACAATATAGAGTTTATGCTTCATTGCTCTATTAATATGAATGTACAATAAACGTTCCACATTTTCTATATGAATGCATAGAGGGTTTGCCACTCCCCTACACAGAACCTTGGAAAAAGTCTAAGAACGTATAAATAGCAACAAGTGCTCTTAAATCACCTCCAGAATAAGGCAAAAATATAATAATGCACTTTGGCCATCGGTACAAATGTCTATAATATATAAACATGGGTCTCACTTAGATGTGAGTTCACTGATCACCAATATTTAATACCCATCCTATAGTAGTTTGTGGGCTACATAACATGAGTATGCTCTGGGCCAGCCAATCAGCAGTTGGCTATCGCTGTTCTAGTGCAGTTAGAATAATGGAAGCAAACATTTCTTTATTTGCCATTGGCTGCTGTACTGGGGTGAACATTTGCCCATGTTTCCGTGTAACCCCAAGTAATTATTTTAGATACAACTGGTTTTTTTTATATCAAATAATTTCTCAGGTTACATCCTTCATTACAATTATTGTATTATGTGAATAATAGTTCCTAATAAACCTACAACTATCCATGTATAGCTGCAATATTTCTTACCTTGACTGAGGCATTCTGTGTGGATCTCCACAAGGCCTTTATTTAGATCCACTGCGAGGGAAAGCAATACAGCAGCCCACACTCATAAATCAATATAAATATGCAGAACTGGGTAAAATGAACTATACCCTCATTTATTTATTTAAAGAAAGAATAAATGATAAATATTATCAAAGCACCTTCTCCCTTTAAATACTATAATACTGCATCTTTTAAGAGAGTTTTTTTTTAGGCTGCTGTACCTGAAAAGCAATGTTGCAGCCCTATGATCTGTGTCAAACTTTGTCGGGGCTAAACCATTTATCTTGTTGGGGGAGCTCCAGCAGCTTATAGGAGGATATCTTCCAACATCTGCTCCTAACAGCCTAGGTTTAATCCTGTTCAATATTCTGTTTAAATTGCCATGACTTAATATAGACATTGTAATAGCAAGGAAATGCAATTGGGTTTTACAAGTGCTATAGTTTGGTCTAATCTGTTGAAAAAGTATTTTTGTAATTTCATCAATATTTTGGTTTTGTCCAGTGTTTCAGAGTGTATAAAAAAAAAATAAAAATGTTTTGCTCATGTGCTAAATTAACCCAGCAATTCAAGATTCAGACCATCTCAATTCTTTAAACAGCAAAGGGACACTAGTACAAAAATATATGATTTTGTGCAATTCCAATTCATGATGAGGACAAAAAAGCTTTAAAGGATAAGGAAACCTTAAAAATAAGCGTAAATTGATGAGGGGGCTATTCTAAGCACTTTTGCAATGTACATTCATTTTATTCCAAGATATTAAAGGATACATGTACTGTTAATATGAATGAATTTTGTTACAACAGCGCCACCTGCTGGTCAGTTTCTGACCATTCTGACCACAAAGTAGAAGAACATCAGAGCAGCCTCTTTCTTTCAGCTTCATTGACTTGGTGCGTCTAAGGGGATATCGATTGATTGAAAATGGGGCAGATATCGATTGGGCAGGTTACATTTTTCCCTGCCGTTGGTGGGCATATCAGGGAAATATCCACTCGTTTGGCGAGTATTGTGTATGGCCACCTTTAAGTTTAACATGAATTGGTGGGCATATCAGGAAAATCTTTAATATCTTGGAATTCAAAAAAATAAATAATGAATGTACATTGCAAACGGGCTTAAAATAGCAGCCTCATCAGTTTTACATTCACTTATTTAAAAGGTTTACTTATGCTTTAAGCAGCTGTTGATAAGCTAAGCTACACTAAGTAGAAACTGAAGTTTGGTCTGTAATATAAACTGATGCTACAGGTTTGCTGATTATTGAATTCTGATGCTAATTCCACTGGTTTCGGTGCTGCCATGTAGTAAGTCTTATATTGTGACATTTCTATTCTATGTGTACTGTATATTGTGAGTGGCTCCCTAAGCTCAGTAAGTGACAGCAGCACAGAGCATGTGCAGTGAATCAGCAGAAAAGAAGATGGGGAGCTACTGGGGCATCTTTGGAGACACAGATCTTTACTGCTAAAGGGCTGTGGTTGCCTTGGGCTAATACAGAATCACAAAACATAATGTACAACATTTCTAGCTACTTCTTTAGTTAGACTTTAGTTCTCCTTTAAATGTTCTTACGTGCCAAACTGCCACTTGCACTTGCTTTGATGTTTACGGTACACAGTGCAAGAGCATATTGGTGCAATTTAACAGTGGAACAACCTGTGCCTTATTTTTCAAATGAGCATTTTGACAAATCATGTGCAAGCAGTGGTCAGTGCAGTTAAATTTAAATGTATACACCGTGAGTACAAAACATGGCCTATAACACATAGTGCACTTTATTTCTTGTTCTGTTATAAACAGATATATATATATATATATATATATATATATATATATATAGTGGGCCAGAACCTATTGTAAGGTGCAGTGATCCAGAAGACTACAGAAACTTAGATAAAGTGGCAGTTCACCTAGAAATTAACTATAAATAGAATGTTCACACAGTGATATTATACAGCAAGGTTTGTCTCGCTTATTTATGTTTTTTTTTTTTTTTTTAACTGACATTTTTTCCTTTCCTTTAAAGAAAAAACCCACAAACAATAAATAAGGAAGGCTGTCTCAGTGGCATAAATAGAGTGTGCTGGGCCCCCCTGCTAATAAATCTTCAGAGGGGCCCAGCACACTCTGATCCCCATCTTCCTGCCTGCTTCCTGTCTCCGCCCTCTCCCTGCCCAGACTCTGCCCACTTTCCACCCAGAATCCGCCCACTCCTGACCAGAGTCCATCCACTATCCACCCCGATCTGCTTCCTGCTACAGGTAAGAAAGTGGCTGGGGAAGGGAAGGGGTTCTTGTGGGCTATATTGGATAAATATCTATTGGGCAGTTTAGAAGATCCTGCTGGACAAGGATCATATTGTTGTGTTTGCTGACATAAGTACCATGGGTTCCGACTAGTGATGGGTGAATTTGCGCCGTTTCGCTTCGCTGAAAAATTCGCGAATTTCTCGTGAAATTCGCGAAAAGGCGAAAAATTTGCGAAACTGCGCCGGCGTCTCGTTTTCGACGCCGGCGTCCATTTTTTCGAAAAAAAAATTTTTTGACGCTGGCGAATTTTTGACGCCGGCGAATTTTCACAGGAATTTCGCGAATTTATTCGCTGGCGGCGAATCGCATAAATTCGCCCATCACTAGTTCCGACTGCATCCAGACCTGCCAGGGACACAGAGACTCTAGATGGCTCGGTAGGCTGGTAAGAAGAAATCAAGCTGTGGGTTGGTAGGGGATGGTAAGCCACTGGTTGTGTAGATGCCGTCCTTTCCAGACAGGTTTTCATGGATCACTGTATGATAAGATCATTGGGGCTCAAGCCAAATGATTCAATAATTTGCGGATGACCCAACTAATTGGAGTGCAAATCAGACAAAGATACCGGCAACCGTAACAAACAAGACATTCTTACTCTGTTAATTGCAATGTCAACTGCCCTGAGGTCCTATGAAATATATTCAAACCCAGGGTTGGACGGGGCTGGCGGGAAAAAACCCGGTGGGCCCAGCAGCCCAGACGTGAGTAAGTTTAACACTGATATTTGTGTCTTGTATTAAAATTGTTGTTCTCTTTTCCTCTTGCAGTCCCATTCAGCTGATAGGGACAGCCGTCAGGAACATGTAGCAACTCGAACAAGGGATCCTTGTAGGTTAAAACATCCTGGCACATCCTTTATAAGTCAAACTGTCAGCTCAGCATCCACTCACATCCATTCCATATAAACAAGGAACATTCACCACCAGAACTCTCCCTCTTCACACAGTTCAGCGGTTCCGCAGCTGATTTACACATTCACCACCAGCTAAACTCTACCAACTCACCAAAGCAGAACTATTTGGTTACCTCAGGAACACCCCCCAGTAGGAAGACGCCTTTTGTTCTCCATAGAAACACTCACACCATCTCTGTTTTGTTTTTTTTTTGTCATTGAGAGAACTTAGAGGCTATGGATGACAAACAGATGCCTTAACAGTTCTTCCGCCGTCGGCCTCCGTTTCTCTTCCACAAATACTTGTTTCATGAAGTCCCTGCAGGAGTCAGAAATACTATCCGGGAGGCGGGGCTTGGTGGGCTGAGTGGCAATTTTAAAGATGGCCGCCATGGCTTCGTACTCTGACCAAGGAGGTTTTTCTGTCAGCATCTCCACCACCGTGCACGCCACGCTCCTGTGGGTGTAAAACAAGAACATTTTATCAATACATTTACTTTTTCACAGTGGTTTGATTTTTGGCGGGAAGAGTCCTTACCACACATCCGCTTTCCTCCCGTATCCCTCTCCGCTGATCACCTCCGGACTCATCCAGTATGGAGTCCCAGTTACTGACTTAATGCCGGTCCCAGACATGCAGATGGTTTGGATGCGTTTGCTGGCCCCGAAGTCTCCGAGTTTGACGTTCCCAGCGGAGTCTCTCAGAATGTTGGCACCTGCACACAGCAGACACGGGGGTTTTTCTAGTGTAATCTGAGAGGGACGATAATCCAGTCTCTTTCCTTTGTTATACTGAGAGGACATTTAGTATATCTAGGAAATAGCCAGGCAACGAGCCACAATTAAGCAGCTCACAAAGCCAATATTTTATCTAACAAGTCCAGACTTCCCGTGCTGTCCTCTCTGCCGGAGCCTGATGTGTTCCTGCCATTTCTTTTTTATTATCTGTTTGGTACAGTCTAAAGCTGCTATTGTTGTATCACTACACTAAAAATCACACATTAACACCTAGGGGGTTATTTATCAAAAATCCAATAAATTCTCACTACTCCGACCAAATCTGCATGGATTTTTCCCCCTTATTTATCAATACATTTTCCCAAAAATTTCTTCTGCGAGAAAACACTGAATACAATTGTAAAAAAATGCAAACACCGGATTACTCCGACTATTTCGGAAACGCAGCACAGATCAGGATATCTTCTGGACATCTCCCATTAACTTCTACAGGAACGCGGCAGGTCTGAGTTGGAGTACTTTTTTATTTGGACTTATAATACCCTCGGTGGTTTAATAAATCACAAAATTTTTTTTTTTTTTTGGTGTTTTTCCCCTTTTAAAAGGCCAATGATATAAATCAGACTTTAATAAATAACCCCTCTAATCTCAGAAATTCCTTTCTATACCCCCATATTAAATTTATGACAATTAAAGGGGGTTATTTATTAAAGCCCGATTTTTTCTCATTGGCCTTTTAAAGGGGAAAAACCGCATTCTTTTGTGGGAAAAAGCTAAAACTTTTTGGGATTTATTAATCCCTGACGATGTTAAAAGTCCAAATAAAAAAGTACTCCAACTCAGACCTGCCGAGTTTCTGTAGAAGTCAATGGCAGATGTCCAGAAGATATCCTGATTTGCGCTGGTTTTACAAAAAAGTTGTGGTATTTGGGTGTCAAATCCGAAGAAGTTGCGGTACTCAGGCTTCAAATTGAAAAAGTTGCGGTATTTGGATTTTTTCGTGATTTTAGCAAGTTTTTTCTCAAACAAGAAGTTTTCAGGAAAAAATATTGATAATCAAGGGGAAAAATCAGTGTAGATTTGGTTGGAGTCGTTTTCAGAAAATTCTGAGAAATTTAAGTAACTCCATAAATGTTTAACAGTAGCGAGCGACAGTAGTTGCTAAACGGGTTCAATTAAAAATTCGGTAGCATTTCAAACAGATATGTTTGTCTCCACTTCAAGTATCTTGAAGGGTCTTTTCAGGCTTCTGTGGTCCCTTTGCTTATACTTTAGCAAACCAAGGAAAACATAATCAAATACAGGTATAGGATCTATTATGCTTGGGACCCAGGGATTTATGGATAAGGGGTCTTTCCATAATTTGGATCTCCCTACCATAAGTCTGCTAAAAATAATGTAAACATTAAATAACCCCAATAGTGTTGCCACCAATGTAACTTTGTGCATTTACGTTACCATCAAGTACATGGTACTGTTTTATTATAACAGAGAAAAAAAATAGAATTATTTGCTTAAAATGGAGACTATGGGAGACGGCCTTCCTGTAATTCAGAGCTTTCGGAATCACAGGTTGCTGGATAAGGGATCCCACATCAAGGGAAAATAGAGTTTGCGTTTACAGAATGATAGTTGAGTTGCAGGGGTCAATCAAAGGCCCCCACAGCCTCACATCTTGCAGGAAGAAAAGTGGGGCTGCTGGGAAGGGGGGATGTGACTAGGGATGGGGACCTCACGGAACCAGGGTTTTGGGGGGTCACCCGGTGGGCCCCGGATCCCCAGTCCAACGTTGCCAGCAGCAAACAAACAACTGCTCTGTGAGGCTACAAAATGATTTACTTATCTTTCTATTAAAGGGGTTGTTCACCTTCACATTAACTTTTAGTATGTTATAGAATGGCCAGTTCTAAGCAACTTTTCAATTGGTCTTCGTTGTTTATTTGTTATTGTTTTTGAATTACCGGTATTTGCCTTCTTCTGAATCTTTCCAGCTTTCAAATAGGGGTTTCACTGACCCCATCTAAAAACAAATGCTCTGTAAAGCTATATATTTATTGTTAATGCTACTCATTACTCATCTTTCTATTCAGGTCTCTCCTATTCATATGCCAGTCTCTTATTTAAATCAATGCATGGTTGTTAGGGGAATTTGGACCCTAGCAACCCGACTGCTGAAACTGCAAACTGGAGAGCTGCTGAATAAAAAGCTAAATAACGCAGAAACCACAAATGATAAAAAATGAAAACCAATTGCAAATTGTCTCAAAAAATCACTCTCTACATCATACTAACAGTTAATTTGAAGGTGAACAACCCCTTTAAGGAGACAGAGGTGAGAATTATTTGAAAGGAAGGGAAAATTGAAACTGGAGAATGTCTGACACCCACCTTTAATGTCTCTATGTACAATCATATTGCCGTGCAAGTAGGACACGCCCTGCAGTATCTGTCTCGTGTACCGCCGGGTGACATTTTCCGTCAGTGCGCCGTAGGCTTTCAGTTGGTCTTTAATAGAACCCTAAATGGGAATAGGGAAAATATGTCTAATTCACAGCTTGCGCAGTACGTATACTGTATATATTGTTATATCTTGTGCATGCATCGTTCATAGGGTGGGTTGTGTAGAGATTCAGATGACAGTTTGGCCTACAGATCGGCAGGAGGTGGTGGGGGGACCCCCATTTGCTGGACAGTGATCTGTTCCGACTAGGGATGCACCCAATCCAGGATTCAGTTCGGGATACGGCCAGGATTCTGCCTTTTTCAGCAGGATTCAGATTTCTTTGTGCCTGGCCGAACCAAATCCAAATCCTAACTTGCATATGTAAATTAGGGGCAGGTAGGGAAATCACGTGACTTTTCGACCACAAAAGAAGAATTTTTTCCACTTTTTCCTTTCCTGTCTCTAATTTGCATATGCAAGTAGTCAAGGAAGAAGTTGTCAGGAGAAAGAAAGAGGCTGCTCTGATGTTCTTCTGCTTAGGAAAAAAATTAGAAACCTTTCTCAAATCTTTCCTAAGCAGAAGAACATCAGAGCAGCCTCTTTCTTTCTCCTGACAACTTCTTCCTTGACTACTTGCTGGTCAGACTGGTGGGAAAAATGACCAGCAGGTGGCGCTGTTGTAACAAAATTCATTCATATTAACAGTACATGTATCCTTTAATATCTTGGAATTAAAAATAAATAAATAATGAATGTACATTGCAAAAGTGCTTAGAATAGTCTTAATAATCCAGCAACCAGACGGCTGAAATCACAAACTGGAGAGCTGCTGAATAAAAAGCTAAATAACTCAAAAACCACAAATAATAAAAAATGAAACCCAATTGCAAATTGTCTCAGATCATCAATCTCTACATCATACTAACAGTTCATTTAAAGGGGAACAAAGGAGAAGGAAAGGCGCTCTTTACTTGGGAGTGCCAAAGAATAGGCACACCCAAGTGATTGTACTGACTTACCAGACACCTGGGGCCGGTGCTCCTATCAGCAGAAAACTGCACCGGCCCAGGGTTCCTCAAGTGAGCACCACGGAGCAATCGGCTTCCGGCTTCTTCTTTCTTTGGGTTGCCTAACTTTTGGCAGCCCCAATTAAATATGCCTTTCCTTCTCCTTTAAAGGTAAACAACCCCTATACAATAGCTCCCGTAGTCTGTACAGGCATTCAACATTTCCTACTAACCCCTGGCATATATTCCACAAAGATGGACAGTTTTTTCTCCGTTGGATCCCGCAGGCAGCCATAATACTGAACTATCCTTTCATGCCGGTGAAGTTTTAGCAGCTGAATCTCACATTCCAACGCGTTCACCTCCTGTAGGCAGAATCAGGGTTAACATTGTATGAATTAAAAAAAGCAATTTCTAGGGATGCACCGACTCCAGGATTCGGTTCGGGAATCGGCCAAGATTCGGCCTTTTTCAGCAGGATTCGGCCGAATCCTTCTGCCTGGCCGAACCGAATCTGAATCCTAATTTGCATATGCAAATTGTGGGGAGGGCAGGATTTCACGCGAGTTTGTTATAAAACAAGGAAGCAAACCAATTATTTTCAACTTTTTCCTTTCCCGCCCCTAATTTGCATATGTAAATTAGGATTCGGTATTTGGCCGAATCTTCCAAGATGGATTGGGTTTGGTGATTCGGCCGAATCCAAAATAGTGGATTTGGTGCATCCCAACAAATTTCAAATAGAATCAGAGTGATTTTTCTAGTACCCTCTATGTACGTTTAGGGGCAGATTTACGAAGGGTCGAATATCGAGGGTTAATTAACCCTCGATATTCGACTAGGAACTAAAATCGTTCGACTTCGAATATCGAAGTCGAACGATTTTGCGCAAATCCTGCGATCGATCGAAAGGATTTTTCATTCGATCGAACGATTAAATCCTTCGAATTGAACGATTCGAAGGATTTTAATCCAACGATCGAAGGAAAATCCTTCGATCAAAAAATCCCAGGCAAGCCTATGGGGACCTTCCCCATAGGCTAACATTGACTTCGGTAGCTTTTATCTGCCGAAGTAGGGGGTCAAAGTTTTTCTTAAAGAGACAGTACTTCGACTATCGAATGGTCAAATAGTCGAACGATTTTTAGTTCGAATCGTTCGATTTTCGTACTCGAAGGTCGAAGTAGCCCATTCGATGGTCGAAGTAGCCCAAAAAAACTTCGAAATTCGAATTTTTTTTAATTCGAACCCTTCACTCGAATTTAGTGAATCGGCCCCTTAATGTGAGGATTCTAGGGGGTTATTTATCAAAGGTTGTATTTTAGAGTAATGTGAATTGCTTTAAACTGTAATAAATTTGATTTTATTCACAATTCAAATGTTATGTTATTGATGAAAAAATTCAAACATCTAAAATTTGATCGAATAGTCCTGGCTAGAAAATTCGAACTGAATTTGAATCGAGTTTTCCTCCAAAAATAAAAAAAACTTGACTTGTGCGCGTCAACCTTTTTTGACGCGCAACATTTTTTTTCTCCCATCGGGGTCTATTGAGAGTATTTTTCGATTGAAACTTGGTTTCTCGCTACTATTAACATCTTCAAATAGTTCAAGGGACCTCTGCCATTGACTTCGACATGAACTCGGCAAGTTTTAGGTGGAGAAGAGTTCAATTAGAACTGTTTCCAGGATAAATCTCTCAATCTCAATCTCTCAAATTCAAATTTGAGTTGGTGGCTTTAAATTCGAAGTTTGTGAGTTTTGACCAAAAGAAATAAAAAATTTGAAGTTGACATTTGAACCTTAGTAAATCTGCCCTCTAGAGTCACAGATCATCATCTTGTTCCTCACCAGCCAAGATTAGAGGTAGAGTGCTTGACAACAGATTAGTCTGAACAAACACAGAGGTGCACAAAACAAAGACATAACCCCCTGACCACCAATATACGACAGTTAATCCACTACACTGTGGACAAAATCATTATGATCTGATCGACTGGCTCCCAGGAATACAATGTACTTGGTACAAAATTTGAATACATAGACATGCAGCATACTCACTTTGCTGGTTTCTTGACTGTCTGGGTCAAAGGGAACCTGCTTTACAGCTAATTCTCTCCCTGTGTCCACATCGTAGCAGAGATAGACCTCCCCAAATGCTCCTCTGCCAAGAAGCTTCCCCAGTCTCCAGTTTTCAGGTGCCTGAGGAGCTGTAAGGAAAGTTTTCTTAAAAGATGCAATACCCTCCCTCGCCTAATCTTCCATCGCCTGAGTCATCTTAGGAAAATGACTAAAATGAAGTGTTATTATTAGTCTATTGTGCTGCAATTTATTAATGTAGAATGTGGAAGCTAAATGCCAAATTAATAGCTGGAGATGCTTTTAGGCCTAGCATAATAGCATTGCTCTGCCTGTCCTTTGGTTTGAAACGGGGTACCCCTAGCTTTAAAGGAACAATTCAGTATCAAAATAAAAACTAGGTAAATAGACAGGCTGTGCAAAATAAAAAATGTTTCTAATATACAAAAATGTAATGTATAAAGGCTGGAGTGACTGGAGGTGTAACATAATAGCCAGAACACTACTTCCTGCTTTTCAGCGACTTGAAGGGGAGCCACATGGGACATAAGTGTTCAATGAGTTTGCAATTGATCCTCAGCATTCAGCTCAGATTGAAAAGCAACAGTTATGACCCATGTGGCCCCCCCTCAAGTCACTGATTGGTTACTGCCTGGTAACCAATCAGGGGAAACCAATAGAGCTGAAAAGTAATGTTCTGGCTATTATGTTACACATCCAATCACTACACTCTATTACATTTTTGGCTAACTAACTATATTAGAAACATTTTTTATTTTGCACAGCCTATTTATTTACTCAGTTTTTATTTTTATACTCAACAATTCCTTTAATGCCCCCATGTATGTGCTCTCTTTAATCCCGTATAAGCAAGTCAAAGCATGTTCTTGGCATACATCAAAAACTGGACCTGAAACAAATGGCATCCCACAAACTGTAACTGGTTGACTTTGTGAGGACGGTGGAAAGAATGTGAATTCTTTGCCCTCAGTACAGATTTAAAACACGGGATAGAGAGGAGAACCAGTGTAGCGATACACTTACACTTGTTGTTCTGTTCCTGGGATGTGGAACTGAAGAAAGGTAAGTTATGTTCCGAGCTGTTCCACCGCTTCTTCCTTTGCTCATCGCAGGACATAGTGACTAACCCACTCTCCCCGTTCACACTTCTCGTTCTGTGGTTGGTGCCGAGCGGGAAAATGTTCTCTTGTGGGATGTAACTTCTAGGGAAGGTTCTCCGACCTGAACGATACCACAAGGAAATGCATTAAAATACAGTAGCTGCTCCCTACACTTGCCTTGCTCATACATGACTCTACATATTGTAAGAGATGTGTTTAAAATGACCACAATTATGTGTATATTGCAGTATTAGACTGGTGAATAGAGAACTCCAGGGAAATATGTGTAGTGTTGCAGCAAGTGTGGCTGTATTTGTGTTGTGGTTCAAGAAAACTGGATAATGGGTCCTTGGAGTGAATGGAGGAAAGCAGGGTGGGCCTTCCATTCCTTGCTCCATGGAGTGTTTGCAGCTGCCCAGCTAGAGGTAGTTAAAAAGTGGGACTGCACCTCAGTGCTCCGAATAGACACCTCCATGGTCAGAAAGGAGGTGTGTGTGTAGCTGGGAAAGAGACTGTGTTTCCCTTATGAGCTTGGAGAAGTGTTGGAGAAAGCTCCAAAGGAATGGAGAGAGGAAGAGAAAACCCCTCCCAAGAGACTGCGTGAGTCTAACTGAGGATTCTGGGACTTGTGTATATCCAAGGCTTTAAAGGGCGAGTAAAGTATAAAATAGAATAAGGCTATAAATACAGTTTTTTGTATACTAAACATGAACTTACTGCACCACAAGCCTAATCAAACAAATGATTTATGCTTTCAAAGTTGGCCACAGGGGGTCACCATCTTGTAACTTTGTTATACATCTTTGCAAGACCAAGACTGTGCACATGCTCAGTGTGGCCTGGGCTGCTTAGGGATCGTCATAAATGATCAAAACAGCACAAGTCAAATAATATCTGCCAGAAGCCGATACACAAGACTGATTAATAATCAGAATATACAGACTGCACTGGGTCCTGTGTTGTCATGTAATCTAATGTGGATTTTATAGTTTTTGTATTGTTTAATACAAACTTTCTCCAACTCTACAGAACCAGTGGCTGCAGACAAATAATCCTCCAAATAGAATCCCAGTTTATCTGTTTAAATCTGGCTCCATGATCTTTGTCCCTGCAGCTGGAGTTGGAAACAGTAAAGGGGATGTAAAGCCAAAATAAAATCCAATACAAATCTCTACACAGTCGCCGACTGCTCTATAGGGAAACAAACAAAGCTGCTTGAGTTCTGCATGGCTGGGGAATAAGACAGGGGCTCCCCCTGCTGTTCATAAGTATGATTGTTTCCCTGCAGAGCAGTTAGGGACCGTCTGACAATTCCTATCCACAGCAGTAAATGAAGGGAGAATATCACTGCATACAGTCAGGTTTCTTATAAAAACGGTACACATTTTTTAATTAAAGTATATTGGAGATAGGTTTCTTTTTCAATAAAGAAAGTAAAAATGAGATATTGTTTTTTTTTTACCTTTACATGCCCTTTAAGTGCTAGAAATTTGTGTTACTGTGTACACCAATGTGGGTGTTGAATTGGGACTGCTAATTCTTATGTGAAGCAAGAGTGCTGAAGCGTTGATTTTGTTTCCAATAAAAGCCAGCCAATTTCACACAACTGTTGCTTTATTTTTCCTGACCCCTGAAAATCAGCACTCCGTGCCCAAGAGATTCTGTGAGTGGGCAGGACAACTAAACTGTAGGTTGTTGTGGCCAACACCCAGCTGATGTCCATGTTCATGATGCACTATTACATTGATGGGAAAGTTTATTAAAGGGGTGGTTCACCTTCAAACAAATAGTTTTTTTCAGATAGATCACCAGAAATAACGACTTTTTCCAATGACTTTCTATTTTCTATGTGTGACCGTTTTTCTAATATTGAGGTGTAAAGTGTAATTTATCACCTTCTAAAGCAGCCCTGGGAGGGGGGGTCGCCGACCCTGTAAACGGTTCTAAATTGATACATTTAGCTGATACATTTCTTATCTTTGTCCCTGCTGAGCAGAATCTCTGGGTTTCATTACAGGCAGCTGTTAGAATTGATACAATAGTTGCTAATACTCCAGAGATGCTGCTGAGAAATGTATCAACGTAAGGGCAGATTTATCAAGGGTCGAAGTGAATTAGAGGAAATTTTCGAAGTAAAAAAAAGTAATTTTTGGGATACTTCGACCATCGAATAGGCTGCTATGACTTCGACTTCGATTCAAAGTAAAAATACTTTGATTATTCGACCGTTCGATAATCAAAGTACTGTCTCTTTAAAAAAAGTCGACTTCAATACTTCGCCAAATTAAACCTGCCGAAGTGCTATGTTAGCCTATGGGGACCTTCTAGAGCATTTTTCTAAGTTTTTTGAAGTCCAAGAAAAATCGTTCGATCGATGGATGAAATCCTTCGAATCGTTCGATTCAAAGGATTTCATCGTTCGATCGAGCGATTTTACTTCGACTGCAAATGGCCAATTTCGATGTAAAAAACTTCGATATTCAAGGTCAAAGTATTCCAATTCGATGGTCGAATTTCGAAGCTTTTTCTACTTCGAACTTTGACCCTTGATAAATCTGCCCCTAAATGTTGGAAAATTGTAACAGTTCCTTGAATTACTGAGCTGCCAGACTCAAACAACAGAGACGCGAACATTCAACTTTAAACTTGGATTTTGGAAAAACAGTAAAAAAATAAATAATGGAAAGTAATTGAAAAAAGTCTTTATTTCTGGGGAACAATCTGAGTTGAAAGAAGTGTTTGGAAGGTGAACAACCCCTTTCAGTCAAGAGAACCACATGCTCAAGTGCCTCAACCTCACAAGCAACAGCCTCTGCAACATCTCACCATCGTTGTAGTCTTTTCGGGAAAAGTGATATTGCCGGGGAAAGGTTCCTCCTTTTCCAAACCTCTCGTAGAACGGAATTTCAAACTCTAGAAAATAACATCGATGTAGTCAATATAATGAAGACTGTGCTTACATCAGCTTCAAAAGTGAGCTTCTCTTTCATGCCGGAAACCTAATCAAGAGCCAAGAGTTGTATGCTGAAGGCTCATTGAAGATGCTGAGCTAGAGATGTCTATCCCAAGCCTTGCAGCTATACAAATATTTCACGAGACAGACAACTGTCTCTTGAGGTTGAGGTTCTGAATACACAGGAGTGATTTTGTGTCCATTTGAAGGACAAAATAGACTTACTATGAGAAGTTTCCAATAGTAACTTCTCTATGGACATGCTGAGACAGACATTCATAGATGCTACAGTCCTGATTGTATACAGTTCCCTTTTATGTTCATCTGAAGCACGGTATTAAGTCTTTTACCTAAACACTCCAAACTGTCATTCAGCTGGCCTTTTCCTCTTGGGACTGGAGTGGAAAAAGCAGGGCTGAAAGGCAAAATCAGACAATGGGTTAAAAGAGAACTAACTCTTAACAAAAAAGCAGGTCACAAAATGCTGCACAAAATGTTTATGGGTTCTATACCATGCTCTGTGCTACTATCACTTACTGAGCTTAGGGACCCACTCACAATATACAGTACACATAGAATAGAAATGTCACAATATAAGGCTGATTAGTAATTAATACACATAATTACTACATGGCAGCACAGAAACCAGTGCAATTAGCATCAGAATTTAATAATCAGCAAACCTGTAGCATCAGCTTATATTACAGCCAGGGAAGCTCATTTTCTGCTGGATAATTAGTGACGAGCCCTAAGCTTAGCTTCTCAACAGCCAATCAGAGCCCACTGAGCATGTGAGTGTCACAGACACTTTCCAAGATGGTGACCCCCTGTGACAAGTTTGAAGTCCTGGATCATTGCTGCTATTGACAAGCTCAAACTTTAGCCTCGTGCAATAAGTTCACTATATATAATATGGCATTTTTATCTACATTAATTATGAGGGTTTAGTTCCCCTTTAACACTAAACATTCTGTGCATTATACATATATGGGTCCACGAGGCCAAGTCAGCATCCAATATCTGTCTGTGTGTGGGAATCTTTATATTTCTTAACTGTGTAAAAGTGTGGGCTAACCCAAAATATACTCTATGATTCTGTCTCTGTTTTAGGCAGATAGGTAGGTCATTAGGATCAGGGATCAGTAAGCTGCTTCCAACCCTGTCTAAAAGCTTGGGGTATCCAATTGGTAAGCATAATCCATTTTTTTAAAATAAGAGTAACTGCACATGGTGGAACATGAGAAAAGCCATGGTGCAGTGACCAAGCTCTACATACCTGTCCAAGGATCTATCCAGTGACTGGCAGCTGCTAGAGAGGGATTCATTAGGGCTCATGAAAGGGTCAATTACCTGCAGATAACAGAACATTAGACTTATTATAAATGTAGCACTTTGGGTCCCAAATGCTGCTTTTGCAACTTCTCAGGTTCATTTGGCTGTGACATTCACCAAAAAGTGTATCTGCTGATGGTAACATCTAACCCATCACACTGGATATATATTTATTATTTTTTAGGCAGTGTTCTGGAAAACACAAAAAGCATTGCATTTGTTATTTCCATTGTGACCACCATAGATGCACTAACACAAGTGCTAAAGGACACACAAGTAACTTGCACTAATACCTAATGTGCAGGTGTAGAGGTGCATTTAAATCCACATTATTTTGCACTTAAAAGGGAAGGAAACCTAGTTGGCGCAAAAACGCTCCCCCCCCTCCCGTGTGTTGCCCATCCTCCCTCCTCCCCCCTGGCCTACCCGTCCCGCTGGACAAATGCCCCTAACTTGTTACTTACCCTTCTGCGCAGGTCCAGTCCAGGGAGTTCACCGACGCCATCTTCTTCCACGCGATCTTCTTCCTGCTTTGACCGGCGCATGCGCAGTAGGAGCATTTCGCCGGTACGATCTACTGCGCATGCGCCAAAAGTACTTCGTGACTTTTGGCGCATGCGCAGTAGATCCGTACCGGCGAAATGCTCCTACTGCGCATGCGCCAAAACGCCGTTCAAAGCAGGAAGAAGATCGCGTGGAAGAAGATGTAGTCTGTGAACTCCCTGGACTGGACCTGCGCAGAAGGGTAAGTAACAAGTTAGGGCCATTTGCCCAGAGGGACGGGTAGGCCAGGGGGAGGGTGGGCAACACACGGGAGGGTTTTTGCGCCAACTAGGTTCCCTTCCCCTTTAAGGGCAGAGACAAACGCTCAGATTCGGGGAGATTAGTCAGCCAGCAACAAATTTCCTCTTCTTTGGGCGACTAATCTCTCCAAACTGCCTTCCCGTCGGCTAGAATATGAATCGGAGCACTTTGTTTCACGAGGAAGGCAGTTTGGGGAGCTTAGTCGCCCGAAGAAGAGGAGATACTGTGTATCCTGTGCTTGAATGGCTGCCCCCATGGCTACACAGCAGCTTGTTTATATAAACTATAGTAGTACTTATCTGTTATCTACTGTGTATCCTGTGCTTGAATGACTGCCCCCATGGCTACACAGCAGCTTGTTTATATAAACTATAGTAGTACTTATCTGTTATCTACTGTGTATCCTGTGCTTGAATGGCTGCCCCCATGGCTACACAGCAGCTTGTTTATATAAACTATAGTAGTACTTATCTGTTATCTACTGTGTATCCTGTGCTTGAATGGCTGCCCCCATGGCTACACTGCAGCTTGTTTATATAAACTATAGTAGTACTTATCTGTTATCTACTGTGTATCCTGTGCTTGAATGGCTGCCCCCATGGCTACACATCAGCTTGTTTATATAAACTATACTAGTACTTATCTGTTATCTACTGTGTATCCTGTGCTTGAATGGCTGCCCCCATGGCTACACAGCAGCTTGTTTATATAAACTATAGTAGTACTTATCTGTTATCTACTGTGTATCCTGTGCTTGATTGGCTGCCCCCATGGCTACACAGCAGCTTGTTTATATAAACTATAGTAGTACTTATCTGTTATCTACTGTGTATCCTGTGCTTGAATGGCTGCCCCCATGGCTACACTGCAGCTTGTTTATATAAACTATAGTTTCTAAAGCAAACACAGCAGTTGTACCAGTGCATCGAAACTGTACATTACATGTTCATTACTTTAAAACACTTTAATTTTTTTGGTGTTACTGTTCCTTTCCAATACTCCTGGTTAAATACACAAGTATAAGTGACAAGAGTGAGCCCCTAAATTCCTTTTGGGATGGTGGTGGCTATTTCCATCATTGCGTCAGTCTGCGATGCTTTACCTCAGGAATGAATTCCCCTTCGCTATTAATACTAGTGTACGACCCCTGCCGTGCGATTTGCTGCTGTTCATCAGGAACACTTCCGGGCGGGGGGGAACTGCGGCCTGTGTGCAAGGAACCTAGTGATTAAAAAAATGTAGACAGTAAAATTCATTGTTTTATACTTGTATCCAGCAGAAAGGTTCTGAAATACACAGGTGAGCAGTGGTACACAGGGTCGGGCTGGGCCGGGTCAGGGGAGGGGGCAGGGTGGGTGGTGGCAGCCCTTGTAGTGGGGTATGGGGGGCACAGGGGCAGCACCCACCAGTCTGATTCTGATGGTCATAATCCTTCACCTACATTAGAGATCCGAGTACTTACCTGTTGAATATTTCCGTGCCTTGCCAGCATCTTTGTACAGGGAACCCAGAATATCTCCCATAGACTTAGATATTCTCATATCATGGGCCTTCGAGCACACGGGCTGCAGATACTGCTGAGCATAAAAATGGTTCATTCAACAAAAGCACCAGAGAAAAATCCATATGAAATGAACAAAACTAAATGAAGTCAACTTGAAACGCTTAATGTAAATAGGCTGGTCCTTCCCATTACTGAATTAGGAGCCATTAATCAAGTGCAAAAAAAAATAGGTGTCGGCCATGTCTGCTGAGGCTTGTGCCCAGACCTGGACTGGCAATCTGTGGGTTCTGGCCAATGTCAGAGGGGCTGCTGTAAGGTCCCATAGAAAGTCAGTAGTCAGTGGGTTGTTTGGGACTCTATTTTCATTCTCAGTCTGGACCTGCTTGTGCCGGTTACTCCACTATTTTTAAAAAGTTTGCAGGATTCTGTGCTCCAAATCGTGAAAAGTTAGGGAGGTGCAAGTGAAATATTTATTAGGCACAAGTTACAGAACGCAGATAGACCCCGGGGACAAGTCTAATAAGCACTAAGGGGTATGATTTTGTGGAAATGATCCCTATTGTCTCCTTTCATCTCTATTAAAGGAGAAGGAAAGGCACGCCAAGTGATTATATATACAGGTATGGGACCTGTTACCCAGAATGCTCGGGACCTGGGGGTTTCCTGATAAAGGATCTTTCTGTAATCTGAATCTTCATACCTTAAGTCCACTAGAAAATCGTGTAAAAAAATGTGGGTTATTTGGATAAAATTGAGTCTATGGGAGATGGTCATTCCGCAATTCGGAGCTTTCTGGAAAACGGGTTTCCGGATAAAGGATCACATACCTGTACATAGATATATATATATATTTACCTGAAACCCCTGGCCGGTGCTCCTTGCAGGAGAAAACTGCACCGGTCCGGGGGTTCTTCCAGCGAACACCACTGAGCGACCGTCTTCCGCTTGTTCTAACTTTCTATTTCCCAGGGGAAGAGGAATGAACAGTACAACGAAATATTCGACTTCTTCATTAAAGGAGACATTTTGTGTAATAAATAAGAATGTACCAGTGCATTATACTAATTCAGATTTAGCATTTAGAATAAATGAAAAAAATAGTGTTTCAGGCTGATTTATTGAATATTTCTGCAAAAACCCTAATATTCCCTCCCTTCCCTTCCACTTCCTGCTCCCTGAATTCCCAGGCTGTGCAGGGGGGTGGCGGCTCATAGCTCACTGCACTGTAGGACAGGAACCAATCAGCAGCTAGCAGGACCTGATAGAGAACTGAAGCCTGTCTGTGCTTGTCTGACTGCAGGGCTGTGATTGGCTGTCCCCTCCTACTGTGCTTCTGGCAGGGACCGTTAGGACACGCCCACCCCTCATTTGAAACAGGGACCAGAGAACATCTATAGGGAGCTCCAATATAGGGGCTATTTTTAAAGATAATCATTTTTAGCACCATGTAAAAGCAACACCATATATTACTCATAATTGCCTACAAAATTAGGGTTTTTATCATTTATCCTATATGTCTCCTTTAATGTTCAGCTTTTCGCACTAATGCTCATGTGCACCCGCGAGAAGAAGAAGCCGATTGCTCCGTGGTGCTCGCTGGAAGAACCCTGGACTGATGCATTTTTTACTGATAGGAGATACAGCCCGGGGGTGTCAGGTAAGTATATACAACCACTTGGGCGTGCCTAACTTTTGACACCCCCAAGTAAAAAGTGCCTTTCCTTCTCCTTTAAAACATATAACACATCGTGGAAGCACGTATATATATATATATATATATATATATATATATATAGCTGGGAGAGTTTCTTTAGTAGGTAATAGACTAAAGTAAGCCCCACCTGAAAAATAGAAAAGCATGTTTATAATGACAGGGCTACTAATTACCCTCATTGCTCTCTCAGGAGTTCTGCTTAGTATCATTTTCTTTGGTGATTTTACAAGTATCCTCAAGCTCTTCAGAGCCGGGCAGGTGTCCGCGTATTCCAAAGCTCTATCCATGTCCTCCTGGCACATCAGAGGGATCAGGAGCTGGAGATTAAAAAAAAAGAAAAAGATGATCAGCTTCACCTGACTTTCGGGGCTCACTAGTTTTATAGAGGGGTGTTGCTGCTGAGCCAGTGGTCTTGTCCATAGAGATTGCAGGGAAATTAATGGCGGGCACTATAGCCTCTATACCTGTGAATTCCTTTAGGTCTGTCATACCTCCCAACATTTTGGAAACAGAAAGAGGGACAAAAAGATTTGCCATGCTTAGCACAGCAACATTTTTTGACCACATCCACTTTTGTGGCCACACCCCCTAATTATATTCATTTACAAAATTTGGCAGGTTATGAACATTTGAACACATTTCTGTGTTTTTTATGTTATTAGAGTTTTGCTAATGAAGGTGAATTGCCCTTTACGCTGCAAGTCACAGTTTCCCCAAGAGACCTGCTTATCTTAAATTGTTACAATTGTTCCTTTGCTTATCTTAAATTGTTACAAATGTATCTAAGTGCACCTGTCACCTGTATTCTAGGCTCTCTGCCAAAAGCCAATTAAGTTTAAGAATCTATGTATCTTTTTCTGGCTGTTCCGTGCAGGAGATCAAAAAGAAAGTCGGGACATTTCAGTAACAATCTGGGACTGCAGGCTGAGCTGTCATAATTTGGACTGTCTTGCGAAAAATGGGAAAATTGGGAGGTATGGTCACTATATTATTGGTGGGAAGAAAACAAAGCAAACTGCATGGAACTTTTATACTTGGCACAATGCCGTTGTAAAATATATACAAGGCCCCAAAAATTTGACTTGAAGATCAATATTTTGACATCATTTTTATTAAATAGTTTTTTCCTGCTCTGTATACCTGTAAATATCCCCAGACCAGCAGAGGGCGCTGTGTGAGCACACAACTGTTTCCAAGTGGGGACAGAATGAAAAATGACTTGAGATAATGTTTAGTCTTGATTGTAAAGTATCTCCATGGGCCCCAGTCTCCATTTGTCCAGGCCATGATATCTTCAAATTTGAAATGGGACCTTTGCCATTGACTTCTACAGCCCCCCCCCCCGACAGTTCAGAGATGGAATATTTTCAGATTTCTACTTTTTCCATCTTCAGGGTATAATAAATCTTGAAAATGTAAGTTTTTTTTCCACTAAAAAATCAGATTTTATAGTAAAAAAAAACTAGATTTTTCGAGTTTTTGGTATTCGGACATTGATAAATAGCCTCCTTAGTCTTGGAATGCCTGTGCATGGAGAAGGCCGAATACGAAAGTGGCAAAGACAGAAACAAATGATTTCAGTGACTGTAGTGACATTTAATGACATTTTTTGACATATGGGGCGTCTACGCCACTTCCAGCATTTATAATCCCTCTCTGAGATATCAGCAAAAGATACAAGTGGAATGCCCACTGACTGCAGCCATGTATCAATATATAGTGAATATATAGGGAACACTTTTCTCCATCTATTCTACTTCTTTCAAAATCACATTCACATTCCCAAATGTTTCCATTGTTTGTTCTATGTTTGTTTCTGTTGTGTGAGAGTAAGTGCAGCATGTGGGATAGTGTATAAATGTATATGTATTCAGCTCGCCTTCAGTTCTGTCTGAATCTCAGATTATGACTAGGGATCGGCAAATTTCTTCGCCTTGTTTCACCGCAAAGATGACGCCCATAGACTTGTATGGCGTCGTGCGTCAAAAAAAAAACAATTTCGCCATGCAGCAAAATTTTTTTGACGCCCCATAGACTTTTATGGGCGCCCGCGACATTTCGCCAGTGGCGAATTTTTGACGAAACGGGTCAAATTCACCCATCCCTAATCATGACACCATAAACGACTTCTGTTCATGGTTCTGGAAAGGAGTGTCAGCTGAAAGTCTAGATATGAAGCAACGCTAAGAAATTCATGGTATAACTGCTGAATGAACAAACTGCGGGGCTACCCCTGGCACCCAGATTAATTGCTTTTTAACCCTCCTGAAGATGCCCTGAAGAACCAAGGTGAAAAGTGAAAAACAAAAGTACAGGTATGGGATCCATTATCCGGAAATTCGCTATCCAGGAAGCTGAAAGATGATTAATAAAATGTAGCAATAACAATACATTTGTAGCCTTACAAAGCTTTTGATTTTTTTTTTGGATGGGGTCAGTGACCCCCATTTCAAAGCTGGAAAGAGTCAGAAGAAGAAGGCAAATCATTCAAAAACAATGGAGACTAGGTGAACCACCCCTTTAATAAAATAATTCCAAATTGTAAAAAAATGATTTCCTTTTTCTCTACAATAATAAAACAGTCGCTTGTACTTGATCCCATCTAAGATATAATTAATCCTTATTGGAGGCAAACCCTGCCTATTGGATTTCATTTCATAATATTTTTTTAATAGACATTAAGGGGTTTATTTATGAAAATCTGAATTGTTCTGATAATTCATTTTTTAAAAAAAAAAAAATTACCTAATTAGAATCCACAATTTGACCGTAATTTATTAAAAAGTATTGATTTGATCAGATCTGGGAAAAACTATAATTGTATGGTTTTTTGGCCTTTTTCCCAAAAAGTCCGATTTTTTCAAAATTTTGGTCTAATTCCAACGCACACCACAGAAACTTCAAAATAGGTTAGGGATCTCTCCTATTGACTTATATACAACCTCAGCAGTTCTGAGATGCCGAATTTTTGGATAATAAATCTAAAAAAATTCAAGTTTTTTTCCCCACTAAAAATTCAGATTTTATAGTAAAAAAAAATAAATCAAAATTCTCACGTTTTTGACGGACTTAAAGAAATACTGTCATGGGAAAAAAATTATTTTTCCAAAATGAATCAGTTATTAGTGCTGCTCCAGCAGAATTCTGCACTGAAATCCATTTTTCAAAAGAGCAAAAACAAATCTGACATGGGGCTAGACATATTGTCAATTTCCCAGCTGCCCCCAGTCATGTGACTTGTGCTCTGGTAAACTTCCGTCACTCTTTACTGCTGTACTGCAAGTTGGAGTGATATCACCCCCAGCAGCCTAACAACAGAACAATGGGAAGGTAACCAGATAGCAGCTCCCTAACACAAGATAACAGCTGTCTGGTAGATCTAAGAACAACACTCAATAGTAAAATCCATGTCCCACTGAGACACATTCAGTTACATTGAGAAGGAAAAACAGCAGCCTGCCAGAAAGCATTTCTCTCCTAAAGTGCAGGCACAAGTCACATGATCAGGGGCAGCTGCGAAATTGACAAAATGTCTAGCCCCATGTCAGATTTCAAAATTGAATATAAAAAACTCTGTTTACTCTTTTGAGAAATGGATTCAGTGCAGAATTCTGCTGGAGTAGCACTATTAACTGATGCGTTTTGAAAAAACATGTTTTCTGATTAAAGGATCCCTTTAAATAAACAACCCCATAGTATGGAGCATCCAAATTACAGAAAGATCTTCTTATCCTAAAAACCCCAGGTCCTGAGCATTCTGGAAAATACAACATTCCTGCATTGTTTAGTGTATTTTCCACATAAATCCATGATAAATACAGAATTTCATTGCCTTTATTTGTTTGCAGAAATGTGATTGGCCGGCATTTATTACCTCATTGTTTGCATAATGTAAATCCATCATTTGTCCAAAGGCATCAGTGACTTTTTGCTGAACATCCTTCAATTTGATTGGCCTGCGGAACTCAATAATCCTGTATTCAAAAAAAGGAGGGGGGACAGTGTATATCATTCTATAGTGCAATTAGAGAATAAGTCAACTTCACAGTAATGTAGATAAAGGGGTGTCTCTCTCTCATGCTTCTCTGACAGCCGACAAGGATCTCAGCATTCAGATGTGTGAGGTCTTTACAAAGGAAGGTTTATAAATAACGAGCTTGTATATTGGTACCAATAAAACATGAGAGCCAATCCGAGTTTCACTGCCAATGTCAACACAGAGGGGGATCACTATGTAATTTATAATAAACACAGATCAGTGTAATATAACAGCATGGCCATTCCTGGGAAACTTATCATCACTTTGCTTAAACGTTTCATTATATTCTTCATCTTCTCTCCTTCTTCTAACGATCAGTAACCACTGCCTGTGCAACTGAACTGCAAACCCCATCACTGTCCAGCACGTTGTTGTAGTTCTGCAGAGTCGGGTGCAGTGAAGAGATATAGGGGGTCAGAGTCCTAGGCAAGGGTGCAAAGTGCAAAAAAAAAGAACGCAATCTGCTATGGTTTGTTTGCATTCTGGCGTTCTGTCAATTTCCACAAGTTTTTCTCGCGTAATTGGCGTATGGGGGGCCAACTCAGGAGTAGGATTTAAAATAAGCCCTGGCAATGAAGGTACACAGAGGCCCAAACAGCCCACCATAGGTCCATTAAATAGTGAGTGTCTATGGCACTAGCACTGTACTCTACAACAAGCACTGGAGAGCGCAGACAGATCCCAAATTAAATTATTTTTTTACCCACTTAGTCAGGGGTTCTCAACCTTTTTTTTACCCATGAGTCACATTCAGTTATAAAAAACAAAATGGAGGGCAGGGTTAGAACCAGATCCTGTGGCTAACCAGAACATTAGACTGATCCCAGGGCTAGACCCACCTGTATCCAATCAGAACATTTGACTGATCACATGGCTAGACCCACCTGTATCCAATCAGAGCATTAGAATGATCACAGGGCTAGACCAACCTGTATCCAATCAGAGCATTAGGGCTCTTAAACATGACCGTTCCGATCTGCGCTCCCCTGCATTCCGTTTTTTGTCGTTCAGCTGCAGGGGAGCGCAGGAATAGACGCAAGTCATTATTTGAAATGGGGCTGTACTCACTCAGGCGCGTGTAGGCGCCGAACGCAGGTTCAGACGCAACATGCTGCATTTTTCCTGCGTTCGGCGCCTACACGCGCCTGAGTGAGTACAGCCCCATTTCAAATAATGACTTGCGTCTATTCCTGCGCTCCCCTGCGGCTGAACGCCAAAAAACGGAACGCAAGGGGGCGCAGGTAGAAACGCTCATGTGTAAGAGCCCTTAGACTGATCACAGGGCTAGACCCACCTGTATCCAATCAGAGCATTAGAATGATCACAGGGCTAGACCCACCTGTATCCAATCAGAGCATTAGACTGATCACAGGGCTAGACCCACCTGTATCCAATCAGAGCATTAGAATGATCACAGGGCTAGACCCACCTGTATCCAATCAGAACATTAGACTGATCACAGGGCTAGACCCACCTGTATCCAATCAGAGCATTAGAATGATCACAGGGCTAGACCCACCTGTATCCAATCAGAGCATTAGACTGATCACAGGGCTAGACCAACCTGTATCCAATCAGAGCATAAAGGTGGCCATACATGGATAGATCCGCTCGTTTGGCGATGTCGCCAAACGAGCGGATCTCCCTCCGATATGTCCACCTTGAGGTGGGCAATATCGGGCAGATCCGATCGTGGGCCCTAGGGCCCAACGATCGGATCCTAGCATTCACAAACGGGCAGTCGGATCGCGGGACCGCATCAATGAACAGATGCGGCCGCGATCCAACGGGATTTTTAAACCCATCCGATCGAGATCTGGCCGACCAGAAAAAAATGGTGTAAAATCCAGGAAAATGTAAAATCAGGGAAATATATAATGCATAATATATACCGTAGATGGGACCACAAAACAACAATGTTAAATGAGGGAAAACTAAAAATCAAATAAAAGTAAAATTGAGATTCCACTGTATTTCTAAAGAAAAACAAAGCACAGGGATACTGTACTTATTATCAGCATTTTAATCAAGTATAAAGAAACAATCCTCCCAATTACTGGACCAAATAACCATTTCTCTGATCTCAGGAGAGAAACTCCAACACCAATTCTAATGCTCCACGTTGAGTGGAATCCCTGGTTTGTTTGAAGCTCAGAGCTGTGGAAACATGTGACCCCGGCACAGAAACCTTTCTATATTCAGTATTTCTCTTAATGACTCACAGTTCCCTTATCCCAGGCCCAGGTCCTTTGCATCTCATTCCATCTTTCCCAAGAAGAATTATTATGTCTAGAGCAGCCGATCCAAACAACCTACAAATAGTCTATTTATAAGATATAACACCTGGTGAAACTTGGATTCTTGGACCTTTATCTGGACCGCAGGCACTTTCTAATTTTAGAATTAGTGAATGGGATGTGTTCCCTATGCTTAGAAACTGCCCAGTGAGTCATACTGGTACCAGCAGCTATTGTTAATGGTTTTTTGTAGGGATGCACCGAATCTAGGATTCGGTTCGGGATTCGGCCTTTTTCAGCAGGATTCGGATTCGGCCGAATCCTTCTGCCCGGCCGAACCGAATCCGAATCCTAATTTGCATATGCAAATTAGGGGCGGGGAGGGAAATCACGTGACTTTTTGTCACAAAACAAGGAAGTAAAAAATATTTTCCCCTTTCAACCCCTAATTTGCATATGCAAATTAGGGTTCGGATTCGGTTCGGTATTCAGCCGAATCTTTCACGAAGGATTCGGGGGTTCGGCCGAATCCAAAATAGTGGATTCGGTGCATCCCTAGTTTTTTGTTTTTGCTGTGGTTGTCTGTGTGTAACCGATTGCCTGGAATCCTCTGTGGATTATATTCCCTTTTTGCAAAGGATCATGTGTCCATGTTTACAGTTCTCCTTATCAGCTCCTCTGCGCTATTAAACATGCCGACATTTACCGAGAGAGTCAGATGTACATGTTTCTACTACTAATAAACTGACCACCTTGATTGATCCTTACACAAAATCATGTGCAGAATAAGTAAAACTTAGAAATAAGTAGGGATGCACCGAATCCACTATTTGGGATTCGGCCAAATCCCAAGATGGAGGGTGAGGGGCTTGTTGTGTTAAAGGCCGGAAATGATGTTGGGGGGCACTGTAACGTCTGGTACTTAGGGTGGCATGGGACCCAATTACAGCGCACTCCGATCCCCATCTTCCCACCCACTTTATGCTGCCTCTGCCCCAGTAGTAAATTCACGGATCCGCACACACACTATTATCTGCAGTTGGGGACGTGGTCCCTCTTTTTATTATTATACCACCAGTAACATACCACCCAACATTCTGGAAACCGAAAGAGAAACAAAAATATTTGCCGCTAGGAGAGCGCCAATTTTTTTTTTACCACACCCCTTTTGCGGCCACACCCCCTAATTACCATGTTCATTTTACAAAATGAAGGTGAATTGCCCTTTAAGCTGTGAGTCTGACAAAACTGTTACAAATGTATCTTAAGTATCTATTCTGGGCTCTCTGCCAAGAGCCAATTAAGTTAGAAACATTGTATCTTTTTTGGCTGTTCAGTGCAGAGAAATCCAGACTTTCCAGTACAAATGCAGGACTGCGGGTTGAGCTGTCAAAAGAGGGACTGTCCCGCTCAAAATGGGACAGTTGGGAGGTATGTAGTAAGATAATTGTTTCGGGGGGATTTAACCACCCTGCACACACTATTATCTGCAGTCGAGGACGAGGTCCCTCTTTTTATTATTATACCACCAGTAAGATCAGCGTTTCAGGGGGATTTACCCTCCGTTCATCAGGATGACCATGTCCCTGACTGCAGATTATAGTGTGTGCGGATCCATGAATTCAATACTGTTGCTAAGGGACCTTGTCGGGTCGATGGTGGACCAGCACCACCACTGCAGGAAAAGTGGAGTTGTGTGAGTGCGGTAGATATAACACATTACTTTGACTATGCCTCTCCACCAGGGTCGGATTGGGCTGGTGGGACACTGGGAAAAAACCCAGTGGGCCCCGGCCAGCCCACACCTGCTCCATTGGCTGCCCCAAAAAAAACGTAGCTGCGGCGGTAGTCTTCTGTGTGTTGCACGTTCGTGGATGAGCGTGCCGGTGCCGACGGGTTTTACGGGTAGGAGGGGGACTGCCAGGAGGGTCCTTGTTTTGCAACTTCCGGTGGGCCCCCTAGGATCCAGTCTGACCCTGGACTAGGGTTGCCACTTTTTCTGGAAAAAAATACCGGCCTTCTTATATTCTTGCTGTTTTTTCCTATTAATAACATTGGCATCAAGCATCATTTTTACCAGCCAGGCCAGTAAAATACCGGTCAGGTGGAAACCCTACCCTGGACTCCACAGTCCTGGGCCCCCTGCAACTGCAGGGTCTGCTTCCTCTATAGTTACCCCACTGCAGCCACAAAACTAAACTTAAACTTCCAGCCCATTGTGCTGCTCAGTTGTGTGTTTTTGTTCAGGTTGTTTCCATAAAAGTGACAAAGTGTAATGAGGGGAGCAGCCTTGGCAGGGTTATTATTCTAGGAGCAGTGCCCAAAATCTGCCTCGGGAAAGGTCAGAGACATGAGAGGCTGCTGCAGAGAGTACACAGGCCCGAATCCAAACGGCACAGCATGGGATACAGGCTTCCTCCATGAGAAACACACAAAGGAAACAGAGGATTCCACATTTAGCTTCCCCTTTACGTTTAACATCAGCAACGACACTGAAAACATTATCATTTATAAAATGAAAACTTACCTTTTCTCTCCGTTGAATTCAAATTTTATTCTGGCGTCCTGCTGGAGAGAAAATACTGCATTTTAGTCAATTTTAGTACGAAATTCCAAATACCCTGTGTTTATTAACTGCACAAATGACCAGGCTTTTCCAAAAACCAAAAAAATACTAAATAACAAATCAGTATAATTATCATAAATGCTTTCAGTATGTTTATTTTCCTCCTTACAGGGAAATGAAAAGCAACGTTCGATTCGAAATGATACCATTTGTTTGATTTGTTTATTTAATTAGGACTTCTTTCTTCTCCCTCATTCACTGCCATCAATGATCTTCCCCCTTCTTAGTTACAGGGCAGAGACACACACTGCTTTTTCGGGATATTAGTCGCCCAGCGACAAATCGCTTCTTCTTCAGGCGACTAATCTCCCCGAAACTGCCTTCTCGCCGGCTATAATGTAAATTGCCAGCAGGATGGCACTCAGAACGCTTTGTTTTCAGAAGTCGCCTGAAGTACACCAGCGTGAAGGCAGTTCGAGGAGATTAGTCGCCCGAAGATAAAACGATTTGTCGATGGGCGATTAATCTTCCGAAATAGCAGCGTGTGTCTCTACCCAAAGACTCCTTGGCCCTCCTACTTTAAGATACTATTTCATTGTTCTAGTTCACCCTACTAGTTTTTCAAAGTCGCTCGAAATTGCCTTGTGAGGCAATTTCGAGCGACTTTGAAAAACGTATTGCAGTGTGTGAAAAGGCGCAGACGACTTTAGCGCTAGCGGGTGCGAGATACCAGCAAGCCATTCAGGGAGATTAGTCGCCTCAAAGACACGGCGATTAGTTGCCAGGCGACCAATCTCCCTGAATCTTCCCGTGTGGCTCTAGCCTAAACCAAGTAGTCAAGGAAGAAGTTGTCAGGAGAAAGAAAGAGGCTGCTCTGATGCTCTTCTGCTTAGGAAAAGAATTGAAACCTTTCTCACATCTTTCCTAAGCAGAAGAACATCAGAGCAGCCTCTTTCTTTCTCCTGACAACTTCTTCCTTGACTACTTGGTGGTCAGAATGGTCAGAAAATGACCAGCAGGTGGCGCTTTTGCTGCTTGTGTATCCTGATTTACAGTCTCTTATCTAATGAGGGGTCTCACAGACTCCCTGCCTGATGCCCCCCCCTTGTACTTTGGCCCTGCTGACGTGTGGGTGGGTTTCTCCGTGTCACATCCAGTTTATTAGATGAACTGCAGCCCTGATAAACTTGCTAAACAAGATTAGGCTTTTGGCTGTGAGTATCCCCCATGGAGGGCTAATAGTACATAGGAGATAGCAGCTGACAGTCAGAGATCCACCCTAGTCAGTGATGGCAGACAGATAGGGAATTAGAAATACTTGGAAATTGGGATTTTTATAATGACTTATTAAAGAATTCTCAAACTGATTATATATATACAGGTATCAGATACATTATCCTGAAACCAATTATCCAGAAAGCACCGAATTACGGAAAGGCTGCCTTACATATAGGGTTGCCAAGTATCCGGATCTGACCGGGACAACACGATTTTCTCTGGGCGGCCCCAGTCAAGACAGTCTGCCTGGTATCTCCTCTGATTGACATGGCGATCAGCCAATCACTGTTCGCCGCATCAGAACCATACCCACGTGATGTAGCATGCCCGTCCACAACATCACTGATTCGCCCCAGTGGTGTCATGAACTCCCTGCCCAGATCATGAGCCGCACAAAGGTGGCAACCAGGTCTGAACTGGGAGTCAAAATAGGCCCTGGCATTTCAATTACAGAGAGGCCCAATCAGCTCCCCACCAGCCCACTAAATAGTGAATGTCTATGGCATCTTATGGCAGCCTCTACCATTTGCCAGGACAGATAGCCAGTCCAGACCTGGTGGCAACCCTACCCCCATAGACTCCTTTATAATCAAATAATCTAAATTTCTAAAAAAAAAAAATCCTTTTTCTCTGTAATGATATGAGTGCCTTGTATTTGATCCAAAGTAAGATAGAATTAATCCTTATTGGAAGCAGAGTCCGATTATTGGGTTTATTTAATGTTTATATGATTTTACATGACCTGATACTCAAATATTTTAGGCAGCTACACAGTGTAGAATGATTCAGATCACACTGCAGAAGGGCTCCAACTTGTTAATGAAGACTCGGGTCTCCCCTTTGCTAAAATCAAACCCAATTATTTCTCCTTCATCGGAGGGGTTGGGGCTTAGTCTATTACACGTAGGGTTGAAACCTTGCTGGTACAACTGCCAGTTAGTGATACCTCTCTAATAATTACAGGGGAAGCTGTACAAATGCCACTTACTTCTGCCCCAGAGACACAGCTTATTATTCCCTTGATTAAAAAAGGATCATTGCTGTGTGGGCGGGCAGAAGAATTTCATGTATTTACAACTTGTCTGCAAGCCGAGAACATAAGAGCTTGTTTCCATAATCTCATTCTCCAGATGACGAACTCAACAAGAAAAAAAAAACTTCCTCCTATGATGTCTCTGCAAACACTGAATGCAGTTGTAACCATCGGCCAGTAACAGCTATCTGCAGAAACATATATATATATATATACAGTATATATAGGGATGCACCAAACCCTGCTTTTTAGGGTTCGGCCGAATCCCCAAATACACCGGCCGCATACCAAACCTAATCTGACTTGGTTTGGCCAGGCTCTTGGATTCAGCTGAAACCTGCTACAAAAAAGTTCAGATTTGGCCGAATATCGAACCAAATCCAGCACACCCCTACTATGTCCTGTACTTGATGGAGAATACAGAGTTATTGCACTTGGGAAAATGGGAAAAGGAACATTTACTGGGTTTGACAGATTTATTGTCAAAGAACCCATGGAACCCAGCACACTTACCCTTTACACTGCCACCTAAGTGCTTTAGTCCAGCCTCTTGTCTGATATAAAATCACTCCCATTCCATCCCCTTGTAAGATGCCATATTAGTGTTCTAGTCCAGCCCACTGCTTGATTTCGGAAGACCCTGCACCTCCCATCCACCTGTAAACTGCCATTGTGGTGTTCTAATCCAGCCTGTCTCTTCATATAGAAGCTCCTTACCCCCTCCTTCCCTCCAATGATGGCTGAATATCAAGGGACTCTATATGTAGGTTGTTTAGGTGGTGGTACAAGTGATGGATTATAATGAGAGTTGATCACCACTGGTAGGTATTAAGTATTAAACCTTTATTCCCCCTGCTTCCGAGAGTTTCAGACTTATTGGTTTCATACCTTACTTTTTGGTTTAGCCATACCTTAGCTCATAACAAAGTCACAGTTATATATGAAACCAATATCATTATGGTCAGCCTGCCATAGTTCCATTTCTATAGAGAATAGTACAGTATCTCAACAGTCTAACCTTAATATTGTGCCCCAAGTCTGTACTTTGGGTCCAATCAGGGTCGGACTGGGCCGGCAGGACATAGGGTACAAACCCAGTGGGCCCCGGCCCTCGTAGGCCCCACTGACCCAAATCCACACCTGCCTGCATGGCCTGCACTCCCCTCGGATCTCACCCTCCTCCGGCCTGATCAAGAGAACACACGGGGGAAAGGGGGCCTCTGGTGTGAGGTTTTACTGGGATAGGGGGACCTATGTTAGAACCCCGGTGGACCGCCTGTTTACAAGGAGTTCTTAACGCCTGACATGTAAGTCTTTAACACTAAAAATATGGCAGGCTGACCATAATGACATTGGATTCATATATAAATTAAATGTGACCTTGTTATGAGCAAAGGTATGGCTCAATGAAAAAGTAAGGTACGCAACCAATAAAAATACCTCACCAAATTTAGCAAGAGTGCAAATCAAATACAGCTTCCAATGCACAGAGAGCACTGAGCGTGAACATTTCTTGAGGAGTCCTATGCTTCTATGGTCCATTTGCAGCCCAGTAATATACCAGCAAACCACCAATAACATGGCTGTGATAGGCTGCCATAGGAGTGCGGCCTTGATAAGTGATCCCGATCCAACGGGCACTGAACTACAGCAGGTAGATGATAGCAATGTCAAGTTCTTGGTAAGGAACAAAGGCCTTCTCCTAGTTATGGAGGAGATCATACAGACTTCATTAGTGATATGGTATGTAGTACCCGCTCACTCACTCCTCTCTTCTGAAGAACTCACCCAACATTGGGTCTCGCCAATACTTTGTTCCTTGTTCTCTGAGCTGTCATCACTCTATGGTTATCCAGCTTTTGCATTTCTCCTAAATGTCCAAAACCCTTGTTCCTGGCATGTGGTACTACTTCTGTGTGTCCTAATAGTAATAACCACAAACCAAGCAATAAGAAGATACCAATACCAAGTTGGCCAACACTGAACCCAACATTGCTTTGGAGAAAAATAGCCGAATTACACTTCTGCTGCGTTGGTGGTGGGCAGTAAACATTATGGAGAGTATTTGGCATTTACTGTACATTGTTGCTATGTCAGCTGTGGAAGGCCATTATGCCCCAAAAATTATTTTGCCCTGGTTGAATGTCAGCATATTCATTTATTCACTTTCTTTAATTGGCTCCAGTCCTGTGGGTTTGGCTGGAGTGTTGGGGAAAGAATGACACATATTGATCTGGAATATTAATCATCTGGTGATAGTTGTCTTGAAGATACCAGGGTGATAAGGAATGAAGAGAGCACCGGATCCATAAAGTACCCTGGATTTATTAACATGCCAGGTAGATACCTTGCTGATCACTGGCCACATATCACTCACATGGGATGTTGTTTTGGCTCCATGGGATAATAAGCTGGCGGTGCAGGAGGAGAGCCAAGATATTAACCCATGTTGATGTTTATATGGCCAACTTTGATAGTGATCATCTTCCACTTCTAATGTACCAAAAGTGTCCTTATGCATGGTCTTCAAATATTGGTGGGTCTTCAAATATTGGTGGGTCTTCAAATATTGGTGGGTCTCCTATCCCTCTCAATTAATCTAGAGGAAGGTATAATGTTGGCCAAGCTCAGGTATGGGGCTGTATATTTGAATTGATAGATGAGTCTGATTTTCATGCACTATGGCAACACCTGAGGATGGCCAAAGCCAACAAATAGACCCAGTGTAGCCCCAAAAAAGGCCAGTTAATGAAGAATTCATTTTTAATGCCTTTTGTTGTAATGGATCTAGTGGAAAACTCGAATTTATTGTCCGAATGGGTCCCATAAAACAGTTTAGTTGGATTGGCTTGTATGATACACTGTATACAAGAATTCTGAGCATGTGTGTGTGTGTGGCCAGCTTAAGGCCTGTTCTTGATTTCACAAATGAATCTGCCTTAATCTCCCCCATCTTCCCTGTAAAATGTTGTAGGCCCACCCAGGATAATAATGGAAAAGCCCAGGGGCCAGCGAGCATAGGCTGATCCATTCCAGCACAGAAGGGGTGTTCCATGTTGGAACACGTCTGTTTGTCCATATGACCTGCCAAAACACAAAAGCAATGTTTTCTTTTTCATTCTTCGCTCTGCCCCAAAACTTCCTCCCACAACTATCGGCCCTCTAAGTACACCAATCTGCCGTGGCCAGTGGCCAAGGAAAATAAGCTCAATCATCTGCTCGGTGAAGATGTAAACACAAATAGCTGAAATATTCAAGCTTAATACATACTCCACCTACAAAACTACAGCTCCCATCATCCTCCCGCTGTTGTCAAACTACAACTTCTACCAACTTCTTCTTGCGGTCTTGTGGATGTTGTTGTTGCACTACCTCCCCGTCATCCCTTGATAGGTGAAGGCTACTGAACATTGTAGTTCACCTATAGCTAGTGAGCCATAGGTTGGACTCATTTACAGTTACCCCCCAATAGCCTTATTTACTAACTGCAGGCAAGGTGCAAAAAGTATTGCAATCTGCCCACGTGCTACTAGGTGCAAGTAATGCACACAATTTGCACCTGTTCTTTGCACTTAGAACCTCTCCTGGTGGGCCTGGTAGTAGTAGTAGTAGTAGTAGTAGTAGTAGTAGTAGTAGTAGTAGTAGTAGTAGTAGTAGTAGTAGTAGTAGTAGTAGTACAGGTAAAGGACCTGTTATCCAGAATGTTCGGGACCGGGGGTTTTCTGGATTACAGATCTTTCTGTAATTTGGATCTTTGTACATTAAGTCTCCTTAAAAAAAATCATAAACATGATATAAACCCATTAGGCTGGTTTTATTTCCAATAAGGATTAATTATATCTTAGTTTGGATCAAGTAAAATACAAATTACATAAAGGTCATCTCCCATAGACTCCTTTTTATCCAAATAATCCAAATTTTTTTAAAAAAATCTCCTTTTTCTGTGTAATAATAAAACAGGATATTGTACTTGATCCCAACTAAGATATAATTAATCCTTATTGGGTTTATTTAATGTTTACATGATTTTCTAGTAGACAAAATATGAAGATCCAAATTACAGAAAGATCCGTTATCTGGAAACTCCCAGGTCCCGAGCATTCTGGATAACAGGTCCCATACCTGTATATATAATCGCTTGGGGTGACTTTCCTTCTGCTTTAATGTACAAGGTATTGTTTTATTATTACAGAGAAAAGGAAATCATTTTTAAAAATGTGGATTATTTGAATAGCATATAGTCTATGGGAGAAACATACCTCCCGACATTTGAAAAACAAAAAGAGGGATAATAACTTGTGCCGCACTAAGAGCGGTGAACATTTTTGTCCACGCCCATTTTATGACCACACCCCCTAATTACCATGTCCATTTTACAAAATCTGGCAGGGTATGAAAGTGTGAACACATTTCTGGGAGTTTTAAGGGCATGTTTTATGTGTTATAACAGTTTCCTAATGAAAGTGAAATTGCCCTTTAAGCTGCTAGTCTGAGTTCTCCCAAGAGACCTGCTTATCTTAAATAGTTACAATTGTTTCTTAAATTGTTACAAAAGTGCAGCAGCTGCGTGTTTGGGATCTCCAAAAAGCCTCTTATTTTAATTAATAATCTTTTTCACAAGTCAGTGCAGGAGATTAAAGAGAAAGTCGGGACATTTCAGTAAAAACTCCGGGACTGCGGGCTGAGTTGTCGGAATCGGAACTGTCCAGCAGAAAACAGGACAGTTAGAAGGTATGGAGACGTCCTTCCCGTAAGTCAGAGATTTCTGGATTACAGGTTTCCGGACAACAGATCCCATGCCTGTAATAAGAATATGAATATAGACTCCCCTTAATTAGGATTCCCCAGAAGTGTTAATACTTTCTATCACTGTGCCTTGCACCCATATGGGAGGATAGTTTTGTATATAAGCCAACACTGCTCTGCAAATACTTCATAACAAGGGAATTAATAAGGTTTCCGGGACACGGGCAGAGACCGTTAAATTGGAAACATATTACTGGACTGGACCAGGGGAGGAGACTGCGCATGACGTCAGTGCTGCCTGATCACTAAACCCAGCAAGGAAATTATGATTACTGAAATTCACCAGAAATACTTGTGTTGCTGCCCTCACTTTCCAGCCAATGTTTTTTTTCCCTCTATTTTCCATTGGGAGCCACAGGGAAAAGCAGCGTGCGGAGGGATTAAAGGCAAAGAACAGACACCATGTTATAGAATGAAGTGTGTGCAGATATTGTGCAGATTCAGCGACACAATCATTAAAGGGCAACTTAAAAATTTAACTTTCTATCAGGGAAGGCAAATCCTGCATAAAAGTGGCCCAATCCTAGCTTTAGTACATCCTTATAAATTAAGGGGGTTTCCAATTAACAGATCTTTCTGTAATTTGGATCTTCATACCTTAAATCTACTAGAAAATCAAGTAAACATTAAATAAACCTATATAAAAATAGACGAGTTTTGCTTCCAATAAGGATTAAATATATCTTAGTTGGGATCAAGTACAAGCTACTGTTTTATAATTACACAGAAAAGGGAAACCATTTTTTAAAAATTTGGATTATTTGATTACAATGAAGTCTATGGCAGATATAAGTAAAGGTGGCTGGGCCATACACGGGCCTATAAAAGCTGGCGACAGACCGAGTCAGCAGCTTATTGGCCCGTGTATGGGTCCCTCCGATGGGCTACCCCGATCGATATCTGTCCGAAAGTCGGGCAGATGTCGATCGGACGGGACTAAAAATCACATCGGATCACAGCCGCATCTGTTCGACCGCCCGTTAGCCATCGTTAGGTATATCGGGGAGAGATCCGCTCGTTTGGCGACATTGCCAAACGAGCGGATCTCTCTGTGTATGGCCATCTTAAACTCCGTAATTTGGAGCTTTCTGGATAACGGGTTTCCAGATAAAGGATCCCATACCTGTATACAGTATATACCTTCCGCACACCATTCACTAAACAAGACCCAGGTGCTACCATATTAAGCTTAATTACTTAATAGGCGAAAAAAAATGGATTTTTGAAAAAAATGTAAAATTGTATATAACCCATGGGATAAATAACATTTTGTATTTTTAATTCTTTTTCAAAAATCCTGGTGTGCACCTATTTTTTTGTCTATTAAGTAATACAGCTTAATATGGTAGCAACTTGTTTAGTGAATGGAGTGCGGAAGGTTTAAGGACTATATATATATATATATATATATATATATATATACTGTATATATTCATATGTATTATAATTGCAATAAAATGACATGTGAGTACTTGCATTGGCACAGAGCATTCACATCTAAAGACTATAATTTCAACCTGTGTGACTAAACAAACTGAAACACATCCGCTATACTATAAACTCTCACCAGCTAACTGCTACATTGTGACATCAACATCTGCATCCGTCACCTTTTCACCTTAAAGAGGTGGTTCACCTTTACATTAACTTTTAGTATGTTATAGAATGGCTAATTCTAAGCAACTTTTCAATTGGTCTTCATAACTTACAGCTTTCAAATCATTTGCCTTCTTCTTCTGACTCTTTCCAGCTTTCAGTTGGGGGTCACTGACCCCATGTAAGGCTACAAATGTGTTGTTATTGTTACTTTTTATTGCTCATCTTTTCTATTCAGGCCTCTCCTATTCATGTTCCAGTCTCTTAGTCAAATCAGTGAGTGGTTGCTAGGGGAATTAAGACCCTAGCAACCGGATTGCTGAAACTGCAAATTGGAGAGCTGCTGAATAAAAAGCTAAATAACTCAAAAACCACAAATGATAAAGAATAAAAAACAATTGTAAATTGTCTCAGAATATCACTATCTACATCATACTAACAGTTAACGTAAAAGATGAACAACCCTGTTAAATCATAACCCCATGAACTCCAAATAAGCGGAAGACCAGAGGCATACAGGTGTGCAGCATGTGTTAAAAATCTGAAGGCGTTCGTTTTTCTCCCAGTTTTCCCAGCGTTTGGACTGACTCTAATATCCCATAATGGGACTTATTTCATGAAATGCACAGAGTAGCAGTGACAGCAGCGCATATATTTTCTGGAGGCTCCGCACACTAACTGCCATGGTTTCCTAGCAACAGGCGGCTTTGAGAAAACACTCCCAAACAAGCAACTGCATGAGGTCAGCAGACCCCTCTGTGCTGAGAGTCTCTTGTGCAGTTAAATGTTAAGCAGATGCTGATGTGAGATGAGAAAAGAGGAAAACTAGTGTGTAAAGGACAACTAAAGCTCAACAAGGAATTAGGCTAGAAATGTTTCTGGGCTTCTGTACCAGCCTAAGGGAAGATCTGAGCCTCTGTAGATGCCCCATCTATGACAGATGAGTCTCACCTTCTGCTTGATGATTTACAACAACTCCTAATTTTAGCTTCTCAGCCCGGAGCCCACTGAGCATGTGCAGTGCCACTGACACACAAAAGATGACCTAACAAGATGAGGAGCTGCTGGAGGCGACTTTGAAGGCCTCAATCATTACTGTTATAGGGCTGATGAACCCCAGGGCTGGTACAGCAAGTTCAATATAGAAAATACAGCATGTCTAGGCTTTAGTTCTCTTTTTAAATATAAAAGAAAGGACAAAATGCTCGGAGTAGTAGGCGGGTGAGCTCAGACTGAAGGTCATTTAGGGTAAGAAATTGGGAGTAAGTCTACCTGCTTTCCAATATACATCTAAAGCGCTAAGATCAGTTTTTGGGGTGACTGTATATTTGCAACCCTGGATATTCTTGAAACTATTATTAAATTACTGATACACCGATATTTACCTATAGCTGTACTCATTTCATAAGCTTTGGGGAGGGGGGTCTGAACAAAGTTTGGGCCTTGATAGGGGCTTGAACTGAAAACATGTGACAACCGCTGCCCTATACTGAAAGAAATGGGTGTCAGGTTGAAAGCAAAAGGTCCAGCTAGGAATGCAGATTATTGGTTGTGTGTGTTTTGTATTTTATATATATCTATATATAGTGAATAAAATAACCCCTATTGTAAAATATAAGGATAGTATAAGTCACCCAGGAGTTCCCTGACTAGTGGTGTTACTAGATATTACTGGGCCCCACAGCAAATTATTTGTCAGGCCCCCAAAATGTCTAGAGGTTGACCTGTTTTACCAATATTTATTGAAACTGTATATGAATTAGGGCCTTGTGGGGACCCTATACCTCCCGGGTCTGCTTCCTCTGTAGTTACGCCCCTGTCCATGACCATGCTTTTATAAGGGATGCACCGAATCCACTATTTTGGATTCAGCCGAATCCCCGAATCCATCTTGGAAGATTCTGCCAAATACCGAACCAAATCCTAATTTGCATATGCAAATTAGGGGTGGGAAAGGAAAAAGAGGGGAAAAATTGGTTTACTTCCTTGTTTTGGAACAAAAAGTCGCGTGAAATCCCGCCCTCCCCACAATTTGCATATGCAAATTAGGATTTGGATTCGGTTTGGCCAGGCACAAGGATTCGGCCGAATCCGAACCCTTCTGAAAAAGGCTGGATCTTGGCCGAATCCCGAACTGAGTCCTGGATTCGGTGCATCCCTAGCTTTTATACAGGTCATGGAACTCCAAGGTTACTTCTAATATCCTCATATTTATTTAAGGGGAACTTTATTTATTATAATTAGTGATGCACTTAATCCAGCATTTGATTCTGGATTCGGCCAGGATTCAGACTTTTTCAGCAGGATTTGGATTCGGCCGAATCCTTCTGCCCGGCCGAAACTAATCCTAATTTGCATATGCAAATTAGGGACGGAAGGGACATTGCTTTTTGTCACAAAACAAGGAAGTAAAAAAAGGTTTTTCCCCTTCCCACCCCTAATTTGCATATGCAGTATTCGGCCGAATCTTTCGCGAATATTATATATATATAGATTTTTGTTTGCAAGGATCCGCACACCAAAATGCGGATCCTTGCAAACAAATCTCTATATGAATTTTTTGGACCCTGCACCCGCAAAGATTAAACGAAGTCCGGTCTTCAGAGTGCGGTCGTTTGACACAGATTATATATATATATACGGTAAGTCTAAGCAACTTTTCCACTGATCTCTATTTTTTCTTTTATCATTATTATTATGTATATTTAGATAGTTCATATTCATATTCCAGTCTCTTATTCAAATCAATGCATGGTTACTAGGGGAATTGTCTCAGAATATCACTCTCTGCACCATACTAAAAGTTAATTTAAATCCACCCCTTTAATTTACATTCCATGGAAGCAATAAAAGGTTTATTGTGCGCTGGCTGTTTGCTGCGGGTATTCCTTTTCCCGACTGGTTAATAGCAAGGTATATACTGATTGGTACTGGGCTGGGGTTAAAGGTCAGTATTTCAGACAGGAGATTGTTCCTTTGCGGCTACTTGGGCTCAGACACCGTGACACCTGCCCAGTGGTTCTGACTCAGCTGATGAATGTGTTACTGGCTGGAAACTGAAATCTGTCGATTCTGGCAAATGCCACTGCGGTTGATGTAAGATGGAAAGTCACTATTTACTGGATCTCTGTCTACTTTTATTGCAGGGCCTATTTTGAATCTGATTACAGACACGACACTGGTTAATGCACACTGGTATCAACTGATCAACCCACACCCCCATAACCCCCCCAGTCTGGCCAGTATAAAATGAGTAAAAAGGTTAATCCATAGCTCCGAACTGTCCCGTTTTTCACGGGCAGTAACATGAGGGGGGGCGGGCCCTGGTGCGTGACGCGCAGCCGGGCCCTCCGCCCCCCTCCGTATGCAATTTTTTAGACTGCAGTTTAGTTTAGCACCCCCTGCTCCCCCGGTAGTTCCGCCACTGTTCACGGGACAGTCCAAATTTTGACAGCTCAGCCCGCAGTCTCAGATTGTTACGGAAATGTCCCGACTTTCTCTTTGATCTCCTGCACTGAACAGCTTGAAAAAGAGGTGGCAAAGTCTAGTTGCCTCATCATCCTACTACCTTGCTGTCTGTACCCACATGTAAAAGAAATGAATGGGGTCCTGGTAGGGGAAATATTCAGGGTCAGACTGGACCAAGGGGACACTGAGAAAAAACCTGGTGGGCCCTGTCGACCCAAACCTGCTTCCCGCCATGGATGCTGCACCCTTACCTCCACCCCAGCCCTGACTGCAGCCACAAGAAGAATAATGTAAAGGCGGGGGGAAGAGGTAGAGGGGGGTTGTAGCTGGGGTAGGGGGCCCCAGGAATGTGTGGGCCCCAGAAGCTGCTGCTAGTCCAATGCTGGACATATTTAAAGGAGAACTAAAGCCTAACTAAAGAAGTAGCTAGAAATGTTGTACATGATGTTTTGTGCTTCTGTACCAGCCCAAGGCAACCACAGCCCTTTAGCAGTAAAGATCTGTGTCTCCAAATATGCCCCAGTAGCTCCCCATCTTCTTTTCTGCTGATTCACTGCACATGCTCTGTGCTGCTGTCACTTACTGAGCTTAGGGACCCACTCACAATATACAGTACACATAGAATAGAAATGTCACAATATAAGGCTGATTAGTAATTAATACAGATAATTACTACATGGCAGCACAGAAACCAGTGCAATTAGCATCAGAATTGAATAATCAGCAAACCTGTAGCATCAGCTTATATTACAGCCAGGGAAGCTAATTTTCTGCTGGATAATTAGTGACGAGCCCTAAGCTTAGCTTCTCAACAGCCAATCAGAGCCCACTGAGCATGTGAGTGTCACAGACACTTTCCAAGATGGTGACCCCCTGTGACAAGTTTGAAGTCCTGGATCATTGCTGCTATTGACAAGCTGAAACTTTAGCCTCGTGCAATAAATTCACTATATAAAATATGCCATTTTTAGCCACATTCATTTTTAGTTTTCCTTTAACAAGAGCCAATCCCGCCTTTATGCCGCCTGAGACGGCCTTCCGTTGCTGCCTGACCCCTGCTCACGGCGCTCACATTTTCTGCGCAGGAGGGGGTCGGGGCGCTGCACGACGCAATTGCGCTCTCTGCACTAGAAGAGCTGAATTTCCGGGTTGAAAACCGGAAATTACCCGGAAATTCGGCTCTTAGTTACCAGGAGCAGCATTTTTGCCGGAGAGTGCCGGAAGGTGGAGCTCAGGAAAGTAAAGCACAACACACAGATAGCACATTGCTGCCCAATTTATTACACTTATTGAGCCAGTTATGTGACACAGCATATGTTTGTGATCATGTTTATATTATAGTATTAGAGTATTAGAGTATTAGAGTGCCCCCTTAGTGCTGGCTCAGACGGCCCCTCTGTTTGGCTCTGACTCCGCTCCACATCTCATACTGGATGAAAGAATCCTGTGCAAGGTACAGCACATAGTATTGGGTGATGCAAGTCTGCAGTGGTGGAACTACCAGGGGTGTGGGGGTGAGACTGCACCCTCTTGGGGCCCACCAGCGCATGTGAATTCGTTCTGGCAGGTGGTCCGGCTGCACCCGGGCCCAGAGCAGGGTAGTTACCTTATTGCAAGCCAGTCCCCTCCTGACCGTCTTCCATAGAACAGGTGCTTAGTACAAGGAACTGCACACAAAGAAACAAAGAGAGGAATAATCACCTGCTTGAAGTTCTTTTTGTGATGTCCGTCCAACAATCCCCCACACTTCCCCAGCGCTGCCAGATCCTTCATGATCAGCTGAATGGCTTCCTCTGCGTCTGAAACGAGAGATCCCGAAATAATCATTTGTAGAGAAGAGCGCACCGGATTCCTCATGCACCAACATATAAATATATAAATATTACTGTTGGACTTTACACCTAGTCACCAAGATGTTTTGTTTTCCTCCGTGCTCTGAAGTTTATTCCTTCCACACACTGAACTCTGAGCTTAAACTACTCAGAACCTTTGGAAGTGATATCCTTATAGAAGTGACAAATGCCCTATCTTGGTTCCCCTTTAAGTTAACTTTTAGTATGTTATAGAAAGACCTATTCCTAACAACTCTGTAGTTAGTCTTCATTATTTACCTCTTCTGCCTCTTTCCAGTATTCAAATGGGGGTCGCTGACCCAAGTAGCCAAACAACTATTGCTCCATGAGTCTACAATTGTTCTGTTAAGGGATGCACTAAATCCACTATTTTGGATTCGGCTCAACCCCGAATTTGGCTGAATACCGAACCGAATCCTAATTTCCATATGCAAATTAGGGGTGGGAAGGGGAAAACATTTTTTACTTCCTTGTTTTGTAACAAAAAGACATGTGATTTCTCTCCCCGCCTCTAATTTGCATATGCCAATTACGATTTGGATCGCCCGGGCAGAAGGATTTGGGGAATCCGAATCCTGCTGAAGAAGGCCGAATCCTGGCCAAATCCCCATCCGAATCCTGGATACGGTGCATCCCTAGTTTTGTTATTGTTACTTTTCAACACGTGACTTCTTATACCGTATATTGCCTGTTCATATAGTAGCCTCGCATTCAAACCACTGCCTGGTTGCTAGGGTAAATAAGACCGTAGTAACTAGATAGCTGCTGATTGGATAAGCTCAATCCTGGTAGGCGTCAGTGCTGGGCCTGCTGTTCATTGGATGTGCAGGACTGAGGGAGAGAGACAGCAGTCAGGGCTTTAAAGTTGTTGGTGGTGGCTGTGGATTTTCAGTGACCACAGGGTGGGTGCAGGCAGGGTCGCCATTATAAATCATGGGGCCCCGTACAACAAGATTTTTGGGGCCCACCCTGGTGACCAAGCCCCGCCCACTCCACATCACAGTTAAAAGACCACACAGACATCAGTGCTAAAAAAGTAATCCCCCCACACACACACAAGTTATAAAAAGCTATTGATGGTCAGGGCCCCCTTATAAGTTAAAAAAAAACATTGGTGCCAGGGCCCCACATAAAAGTTTTTTTTAAAAAGCATTAAAAAAATTGGGGCCCCAAAGAATAATTTTTTAAAAAAAACATTGTCGGGAAGGCCCCCATTACAAGTTAAAAAAAATTGGGGCCCCAACATCTTCGGGTATTTTCGTGGCTTCCGGTCTTTTCACCGCTTTGGAACTTCGGCTGTCCAGCACTTCCGCATTTTGGGACACCAATGGCTGCAGAGCTTCGGCGCTTTCAAGGGGGGCCTGGCTCTTTCAAAAGTGCAGCACTGCTGGGCCCCCCTTCATGCCCGGGCCACTTGTACCCCTTGATGGTGGCCCTGGGTGCAGCACCTAGGGTGGTGGGCCCTTCAGTTCATATTCTCTGGTGGGCCCCAGGTCTCCCAGTCTGACACTGCTTGTAAATGCAACAATGTGGCCTGATCTTCATAATTAGGGAAGGGCGAATTTGACCCGGTTTGTTTCGGCAAAAATTTGCCGCCGGCAAAATGTTGACAACGCTCATTAAAGTCTATGGGTGTCAAAAAATTTTCGCTGTGCGTTTTTTTATGTTTTTTTTTGCCGCACAACACCATACAAGTCTATGGGTGTCATTTCAGCAGCGAAACAATCCCTATTTATAATCAGTGACCCTAGACTTGTACTAGTTTAGCCCCATAAGCATCACAGTCAACTCTAGGGGGTACCCACACATGTCAACTCCCACAATTTTGCCACCTCTTACCCAGTCATTTGTAGTAACAACCCAGTCTCCTCCTCCCAGTAATTTGCACCCACATTCATTAGAATTAGAAACATGGGAAGAGACATATTGGCACGAGAAGCACCCAAAAATGAAAAATGTCTGGGTTGATGTTCCTGGACAGCCTATTGCTTTATTTATGTAAAAGGCCCTGTGCCAGACCAATGTAAATTGGGTATAGCCCCCCCCCGATTATCCACCATTGTTATTATTTACAGCACTGCAGTATGAAAAGGACTACACAGCGTGATTAGGGTCGAGGGAGCTGTACACAAGCAATGGCTCTGTCTTATAAAATAATATTATTTTGGAGCAACAAGTGTAAGTCAATAGGGAACGAGGGGTTACATTCATGTGAGCGGCACCCACTCTATTAATAAAGGAAAGGCTTTCTGGCAAAACCAGGATGAATACTTCCAGGAATTGCAGGGAAAAAAATCTCAATAGCATTAAGTGTACGCAAGCTGTTCCATACAGTTATTAGGATAAATAAACTTGTCCATTGTCTCGAGAGCTTGAGCCAAACATCTGAAATGAGCTCACACTCAGCACAGGTTTGGGGTCTATTATGCAGAATTGATTGCGATATAGGGGGGCTCATTCGCTATGGTGCACCATGCAATAAGGCTAATAAAATAACATAGATACAGTCTATGAAGCTTGGAGGTCAAGTACATGGCACTGTGTTGAAGACAATACAGATAAAAAACGAATTGCTTAAACAGAACTCAATGGCAAATGGGTCATTGCTGCATTTTGGTACTTTTTTAAATATATGTTTTTTTTTTTGATAACGGATTCCCTAGCTTTATAGAGAAAATGGGTCCCACCAGGGGTCCTGCACCAGAGGATAGGAATGTATGTTTTTAGGGCCACCATCAAGGAGGAAGGAGTGGCCCTGGTCTTTAAGTGACTCAGGCTCCCAGACAGATTCATATCCCTTTATGGTTCTGATTTACAGACCCTGAAAGGGATGAGGAATGATGGGAAATGGGCTGAGTTTGGGGCAGATTGGACTAGTTGTAATGGGGATGTGGCCAGCTAATAAAACACTGGCCAAGGCTGGGGCCGTTATTGAAAACTTACCAACATACCTGTAAATCTGTAATACACTTCAGATGGACCCCTGGCTCGTCCACTTTAGCCCCAGTTCACCCACATCTTAGTCCTGCTCTTCGTAATGAACTGGCCCAGTTTAGCCCGTGATGTTGTATCATAATAATTCCCTTATTCTCTGTAACTTGTACTTGATCCCAACTAAGATACTGTATAATTAATCCTTATTGGAGGCAAAACGGAGTTTATTTAATGTTTACATGATGGTTTAGTAGTAGACAAGGTATGAAGATCCAAATTAGAGAAAGATGTTATCCGGAAAACCCCAGGTCCCTAGTAGTCTGTATAACAGGTCCCATACCCCCAATAATTAATAAACTATTTCTATATTAGCAATGTCAATGTCTTGGCAGAACAGGTCAACGTATCAATATTTTGGGCCCTAAATAGAACATCTAGTTACATCACTGGTCCCTTCTCTCCTAACTCCTGGTGCTGAAGTTTTTCAAAACCCCAGAACACAAAAAGTTGCAAGATTTAAGCAACGATTGCCCAATATCCGGAGCCCAGTGTGCTAGGAAGTCATTAAGAAGAATTGCCAGTTTTGGAGACGCCACACAAGACAGATCAATAATTCAGATATTCGGCACGCCATACTCACTCTAGCGCTTCTGCGGAATGGAATGAGGCGCACATACGCCAATGCGACGCTTGCAAGTCACCCCATGGAACGACTGCGCTGATTTATAATTCCAGGAGACACGAGTGACTCAGCGGCATGTGGCCATTTTTAAATTGTATTATGTCATCGGAAAGGAGAACTGCTTTATCTGACAGAATCACAAAATAAGGGGAAATTTCTATAGAGTTCCATTTAAAGGGAAACAGCAACTTTTTTCTCCGTTCCTTGGTTATATTATTCGTTAACGTACTCACTTCACTAAGCTCATTTCAAGTCATAACGTGTGTGAGTCAAGTGTCCACTCTTCTGTCCCATCTCCAGAGGTGACACTAAAACTCAAATGTCTGTATTGACAGGAGGACCATCTAGTGAAAATAGGGTAAACACTATTTAGAATTTCATTTTTTGCCGCCCTAGGACCCGGTCTTTGTGGCATCACCACAAATCTGGGCCTGGGTTCAGCAGCCCTATAACAGTAATGATCCAGGCTTTCACTGTTTTCCCCAGCAGCTCCCCATCTTGGATCTTGTTAAACCATCTTTTGTGTGTCAGTGGCACTGCACATGCTCAGTGGGCTCTGGCCTGCAGTTGACACACTAAGGGGCATATTTATCAAGGGTTGAATTTCGAATTGATAAAACTTTGGAATTTGAATTCAAAAAGACCAACTGAAATTTAGTCAAAGTTTTTTTTGGTTAGAATAGGTCCGTTTTCTATCACATTTTTTCATTTATTTGCAAATTCGAATCGCATTTGGACTATTCACTAGTCGAAATACGCAAAAAATAGCTCGAAATACAAATTGTTTTCATTAGAAAATTCACCTCGACCTTTGATAAATCTGCTCCTTAGCTTAGGTATGGGTAACCGAGCCGGAAATGAGGTTCATCTGCTCAGGGTCCGCCTAACGGCAAAGGTGCGTTGACCAGGTTCTCCCCCACGCCGCAGGTGCAACCTCCCTTTCGCCCCCCGCACTTACCTTTTTCCTGTTCGAGGCCGCAACGGGGGGCCGGGAGGGAGGTCAGAGAGGCAGTGGAGCCCACCAAGATATTTCCCAGTGTCCCAGTCCAGCCCAGTCCGACCTTGCATCTGCTTTAGAAGCTGATTCTACTGGGCTGAAGATTAAATTCTGATGCAGACTGCACTGGTTTCAGATCTGAGCATTGTATTATAACTTGAGTATGTTGTACATACTAGGGATGCACTGAATCCAGGATTCGGTTCGGGATTCGACCTTTTCCAGCAAGATACAGATTCAGCCGAATCCTTCTGCCCAGCCGAACGGAATCCAAACCCTAATTTGCAAATATTCAAATATGCAAATTAGGGACGGGCGGGAAATCGTGTGACTTTTTGTCACAAAAATATGTAAAAGATGGTTTCCTCTTCCCACCCTAATTTGCATATGAGAATAGTAATTTGCATATGCAAATTAGGATTCGGTTCAGTATTCAGTTGAATCTTTCGTGAAGGGGGTTCAACCGAATCCAAAATCCCTAGTACATACACTGTTAATATTTAAGTCCCAAGGCTCAGTAAGTGACAGCAGCACAGAGCATGTGTTGGGAATAAGCAGAAAAGAAGATGGGGAGCTACTGTGGCATCTTCGAAGACACAGATCTTCCTTGTAAAAGGGCTATGGGGGGTTGGGCTGATACAGAACCTCAAAACATAATGTTTCTAACCTAATCCTTTATTGAGCTTTAGTTCCCTTTTAGGGCAGAGACACACAAGGAGATTTGGGGACAAATCTCCTCTTCTTCGGGCGACTAATATCCCCGAACTGCCTGGCTGGCACTCAGATCGCTTCGTTTCCTCATGAGGCAACTTCGGAAAACAAAGTACACCGATTGCCATCCTGCTGGCGATTTACACTCTAACCGGCGGGAGACAGTTCGGGGAGATTAGTCGCCCCAAAGAAGAGGAGATTTGTCGCTGGGCGACTTTGCATTGGCGAAATTGCAAACTGGAGAGCCGCTATATACAGTAACTCAAAAACCATAAATAATAAAAAAAGAAAACCAATTGCAAATTGTCTCAGAATATCCCTCTCTACATCCTACTGAAAGTTAACTCAAAGGTGAACAACCCCTTTAATCTTTAATTTTAGTTAAAATAAATAAATAATGAATGTCTATATTATGCTCCTGGGGACTAAGCAGCTACTGGTTTTCTTGTTCACAGTTTTTGAAGGGTTCCATTGAAAGCAGTGACTGGCATGGAGGTACTTCAATGTGTAAGAACACAATGTAACTGATAGGCTCAATGTGACATTCGAGTGCAGTTTCGTAGATCAGCCAAGAATGTAAATAAAGCCTGGAGATAAGATTGTTTGTATAGTGATTTACTCATTTATAATCGTGTGTGAAAACTCTGACATTGAACATTGAGCTGAAATATGTGAAGGTGCCGTTTCCATGATGGAATTCCATAGTTACACAAATGATATACATCTCACAAGCAACCTGTTTCTGTAGTACATCCCTCACACTTGCACTGCTGATCCGGTGGGACCCCAGGGGTAAGGGCTCGGGTTAGTTACGAACTGAGTACAGGTATGGGACCTGTTATCCATAATGTTTAGGACCTGGGGTTTTCCGTGTAACAGATCTTTCTATAATCTGGATCTTTATAGCCTTCTAGAAAATCATTTATACATTAAATAAACCAAATAGGCTGTTTTTGCATCCAATAAGGATTCATTGTATCTTAGTTGGGTTCAAGTACAAGTAATAGTCCTACCCTGCTTTATCCTATCTGATCCCCATTGTAAGCAGCAGTCCTGTCCTGCTTTATGGCAGCTGAGATTCTAGCTATCTGTATAACAGAACATTCTGTCCCAGTGGCTGATAATATTTCTGGTAAAAGGAGCCATTCATGGGCATTGGGCTCCTTAAGGGACTAAGAATAATATGCAAAATATCTAAAATCTTAATGATGGCACTTGCAGCTCTCCACCTGCTGTTATACTGGATATAAATTCACTCTCAGTCTCAGCCAGACAACTTGGCATAAAAAAGAAGTATTTGCAATAACAGCCCAGTACAGGTTACATATTAATGTTTCTTCCCAGGGTAGTCAGGGCTACCAAATAAACAAAAAAGAACAAGAAAGGTGTTGGAAGAATTGACAAATTGCTCACTTGAGGAACCGTATGTATTGAGACTGCACTGAACTTGCACCCATTCCTGGGACTCAGGAATCCAAGGGCCGAGCAACAGTCAGGGCCTCCTTACATGAACAGAAAGCTTCTCAGGAAATAAAGAGTAAACCGACTGCTATAAATACATGGAGTATCATTCAGAATAGGGACAGGAATAGCACAGACCGGCACCCGGGGCCATTTATCAATGGCTGAGACACCAGGCTGAATGCAGTGTATTCTCTATGTACGACAGCACAATACCCCGACACCATAACAACAGGAAGATCTTTGTGTATGTGATGTGTATGTGATGTGTAAGTGATGTATATGTGATGTGTATGTGATGTGTAGGTGATGTGTATGTGATGTGTATGTGATGTGTAGGTGATGTGTATGTGATGTGTATGTGATATGTAGGTGATGTGTAGGTGATGTGTAGGTGATGTGTAGGTGATGTGTATGTGATGTGTAGGTGATGTATATGTGATATGTAGGTGATGTGTATGTGATGTGTAGGTGATGTGTATGTGATGTGTAGGTGATGTGTATGTGATATGTAGGTGATGTGTATGTGATGTGTAGGTGATGTGTATGTGATATGTAGGTGATGTGTATGTGATGTGTAGGTGATGTGTATGTGATGTGTATGTGATATGTAGGTGATGTGTAGGTGATGTGTATGTGATATGTAGGTGATGTGTAGGTGATGTGTAGGTGATGTGTATGTGATGTGTAGGTGATGTATATGTGATATGTAGGTGATGTGTATGTGATGTGCAGGTGATGTGTAGGTGATGTGTAGGTGATGTGTAGGTGATGTGTATGTGATGTGTAGGTGATGTGTATGTGATGTGTAGGTGATGTGTATGTGATATGTAGGTGATGTGGGTGATGTGTATGTGATGTGTAGGTGATGTGTATGTGATATGTAGGTGATGTGTATGTGATGTGTAGGTGATGTGTATGTGATATGTAGGTGATGTGTATGTGATATGTAGGTGATGTGTAGGTGATGTGTAGGTGATGTGTATGTGATGTGTAGGTGATGAGTATGTGATGTGTATGTGATAGGTAGATGATGTGTATGTGATATGTAGGTGATGTGTATGTGATATGTAGGTGATGTGTATGTGATGTGTAGTTGATGTGTATGTGATGTGTATGTGAGATTCTAAGTAAGTTTAGTGTACTCTGCAATGTATCTTTAAACTTGGCCCAAAACACCGGGCACTTACGTTTGGGTCCAGCATTTATTTATCCAGCACTTACGTTTGGGTAACTCACTGGGTTGGGAAAATGTGCAGAGTATAGTGCTAGTAAGCACAAAGCAGCCATATCCCTAATGCCTGCCATAGGCAATGTCGGACTGGCCCACTGGGATACAAGGAAAACTCCCGGTGGGCCCAGGTGTCAGTGGCCTCTTGCTTCTAATCATTTGGCCTATTTCATGGTCATTCCCTATTTCTTTATGGGGAAAATATCTAATAGGCCCAATAGGAGTTTTCCTGGTATTCCGGTGGGCCAGTCCGACACTGGGCATCGCCAAAGCTCCTGAAATCACCAATATTCCACTGCCCTAATAAAGACAAGGACTTACCCATGTTTAAGGCTGTGTTAAGTCTGCATTCCAGAAGAATCACTTGGGCAGTGAGGCGTCAGTCTGCAAAAGTAAAAATAAAGGTAAATATATTAAAGAGAACAACAGGCAAAATCCAAGGTATAAATACATAAAATAAATGCGCAGATCTGTTCAACTCCGTAATAGTGTGTAATGTCTTTATATTGAGACTGCAGCTTTATACAGGTATGGGACCTATTATCCAGAATGCTCAGGACCTGGGGATTTCCATACAACAGATGTTTCCGTATTGTTGATCTTCATAACTTAAAGGAACAGTAACACCAAAAAATTAAAGTGTTTTAAAGTAATAAAAATATAATGTAGTGTTGCCCTGCACTGGTAAAACTGATCTGTTTGCTTCAGAAACACTACTATAGTCAGGGTTGGCCTCGGCTGGCGGGGCACCGGGGAAAAAACCCAGTGGGCTCCGGGCTCCTGAGGGCCCTGCCGGCCTAGAACCGCGCTCCCTTCTGAATCTTCCTGCTGCGACCTCCCTTTATCGGGCAGGTTGCGGCAAATACAAAGTGTGCGCATCCTCACACGTGCATGTGCAGTGCAGGGGGGCAGGACGGCGGGGAACCTACTATAGTTTATATAAACAAGCTGCTGTGTAGCCATGGGGGCAGCCATTCAAGCACAGGATACACAGTAGATAACAGATAAGTACTACTATAGTTTATATAAACAAGCTGCTGTGTAGCCATGGGGGCAGCCATTCAAGCACAGGATACACAGTAGATAACAGATAAGTACTACTAAAGTTTATATAAACAAGCTGCTGTGTAGCCATAGGGGCAGCCATTCAAGCACAGGATACACAGTAGATAACAGATAAGTACTACTATAGTTTATATAAACAAGCTGCTGTGTAGCCATGGGGGCAGCCATTCAAGCACAGGATACACAGTAGATAACAGATAAGTACTACTATAGTTTATATAAACAAGCTGCTGTGTAGCCATGGGGGCAGCCATTCAAGCACAGGATACACAGTAGATAACAGATAAGTACTACTAAAGTTTATATAAACAAGCTGCTGTGTAGCCATGGGGGCAGCCATTCAAGCACAGGATACACAGTAGATAACAGATAAGTACTACTATAGTTTATATAAACAAGCTGCTGTGTAGCCATGGGGGCAGCCATTTAAGCACAGGATACACAGTAGATAACAGATAAGTACTACTAAAGTTTATATAAACAAGCTGCTGTGTAGCCATAGGGGCAGCCATTCAAGCACAGGATACACAGTAGATAACAGATAAGTACTACTATAGTTTATATAAACAAGCTGCTGTGTAGCCATGGGGGCAGCCATTCAAGCACAGGATACACAGTAGATAACAGATAAGTACTACTATAGTTTATATAAACAAGCTGCTGTGTAGCCATGGGGGCAGCCATTCAAGCACAGGATACACAGTAGATAACAGATAAGTACTACTAAAGTTTATATAAACAAGCTGCTGTGTAGCCATGGGGGCAGCCATTCAAGCACAGGATACACAGTAGATAACAGATAAGTACTACTATAGTTTATATAAATAAACTGCTGTGTAGCCATGGGGGTAGCCATTCAAGCACAGGATACACAGTAGATAACAGATAAGTACTACTATAGTTTATATAAAAAAACTGCTGTGTAGCCACGGGGCAGCCATTCAAGCACAGGATACACAGTAGATAACAGACACGTACTACTATAGTTTATATAAACAAGCTGCAGTGTAGCCATGGGGGCAGCCATTCAAGCACAGGATACACAGTAGATAACAGATAAGTACTACTATAGTTTATATAAACAAGCTGCTGTGTAGCCATGGGGGCAGCCATTCAAGCACAGGATACACAGTAGATAACAGATAAGTACTACTATAGTTTATATAAACAAGCTGCTGTGTAGCCATGGGGGAAGCCATTCAAGCACAGGATACACAGTAGATAACAGATAAGTACTACTATAGTTTATATAAACAAGCTGCTGTGTAGCCATGGGGGAAGCCATTCAAGCACAGGATACACAGTAGATATCTGTAGATAACGGATCCCATACCTGTATTTAGCAATTCATTCATATACTCTACAGACTACACTGGTATATTAGTAATAAAGAGCATTTTGTTGCACTGGTACATGGGACACAATCAGACTCATGGACTGCCTGTTTGGGACACAGAACCTGATGTAGATCTAGTCCCAACCAGCCAGTCCAGCACCAGTCAGATCCTACCTGCTATCCATTAGAGGAACATTCAGTGTAAAATAAAAACTGGGTAAATAGATAGGCTGTGCAAAATAAATAAAGTTTCTAATATAGTTAGTTAGTCAAAAATGTAATGTATAAAGGCTGGAGTGAGTGGATGTGTAACATAATAGCCAGAACACTACTTCCTGCTTTTCAGCTCTCTAACTCTGAGTTAGTCAGTGACTATAAGGGGAGCCACATGGGACATAACTGTTCAGTGAGTTTGCAATTGATTCTTAAGGCGGCCATACACGTAGAGATCCACTCGTTTGGCAATATCGACAAACAAGCGGGATCTCTCCCAGATATGCACACATTTAGGTGGGCGATATCGGGCTGATTCGATCATGGGCCCTAGGGCCCAACTATCGACTCATAATGGAAGCTATACGGGCGGTCGGATTGCGGGACAGCGACCCTGCCTGATCGACATCTGGTCGACTTTTGGCCAGAAATCGATCGTGGAAACCCTTCGGAGGGCCCCCACACATGGGCCAATAAGCTGCCGTCTCGTTCTGTCTGCAACTTTTATCGGCCCATGTATGGGGACCTTAAGCATGCAACTCAGAAAAGCAACAGTTATGACCCATGTGGCCCTCCCCCAAGTCACTGATTGATTACTGCCTGGTAACCAATCAGTGGAAACCAAGAGAGCTGCAAAGCAGGAAGTAGTGTTCTGGCTATTATGTTACACATCCAGTCACTCCAGCCTTTATACATTACATTTTTGCCTAACTAACTAAATTAGATACATTTTTTATTTTGCACAGTCTATCATTTACACAGTTTTTATTTTCACTTCTGAAGTGTTCCTTTAAGACAGTAAGTATAGGTACCTAGATCTGTTATCTGGAAGTCCATTATCCAGAAAGCTATGAAATACAGAAAAGCTGTCTCCCATAGACTCCATTTTATCCAAATAATTCCAATTTTTAAAAGTGATTTCCTTTTTCTCTGTGTAATAATAAAACAGTAACTTGTACTTGATCCCAACTAAGATATAATTAATCCTTATTGGAGGCAAAACCAGCCTATTGGGTTTATTTAATATTTACATGATTTTCTAGTAGACTTAAGGGGAATTGCATAAAAATCTGTTATCTGGAAATCCCCTGGTCCTGGGCATTCTGGATAACAGGTCCCATACCTGTATTAACAAATGCTTTATTCTCTATATTGTCTAAAACATTGCTGCACACTGAGCAAAACCGTAATACGACAGCAAAACAAAGGCACATGCACCGCAGATATATAGGAAGTTATGGGCAGAGACTGCTCGAGAGACACAAGAGAAAACATTCTAGAGCAATGGGGGTAGAGTGCAAGAAAGGAAGTGGTAATAAACACATTTTGAAGAAGCTGAAGTAGAAAGTGAATAAAAAAACAAAACTACAGGGCTTTGGCCACACAACACTAACCACCATGGAGCAGGTTTCAGGAACCCACCAAAAATGAAGTCTCCGTTGTCATGAAAATTCATTTCCAGAGACCACTTGAGGTAAAACACAAAGTATATTTCACACAAGCACCATGGATTCTGAACTCACAAAAAGCCAGAACCTCGAACAAAGGAATCTCATGAGTATCACATGAGAACATACAAGAATGAGAGTAAAGCTGGCCATAGATGAAAAGATCCGATCGTACGAATCATCGTACGATCGGACTTTCCCATCTCCCGACCCGCCACTAACCATTCAGATCAAAGTCTTACCAGTCAGATTAGTTAAAGAACAGATCAGCAATGTTCTGCCCCTGACAGCAATCGTACGATATCTATGTCCAACCAAAGCTAGTGACAGTCTCCCACTGAAAATCGTATGATCGGCAATACATGCAGAGATATTATCGGCAGGTGACAGAAATTTTCTAACCTGTCCCAACCAAACGACCGATCTCCGCCGGACGAAAAATGTCGGGACTCTCCACACGCGGTTCGAAAATCGTACGAATCCTCGATTCGTAAGATCAGATCTTTGCGTCTATGGCCAGCTTTACTGGTGGGAGAGCACAGAGATATCGCTCTAAAGCATAGAACTGCTCTTACAGCCGAATAGGTGGCTCTACCTCAAGGCCAGGGTACTAGGAACCAGGGCCGCCATTAGAAATCACGGGGCCCCATACAACATTTTCAGGGGCCCCCTGAGCACAGCCCACCCTGGTGCCCAAACCCCGCCCCAGATCCCGCCCACTCCACATCACAGTTAAAAGACCACACAGACATCAGCACTAAAAAAGTAACCCCCCACACACACAAGTTATAAAAAGCTATTGATGATCAGGGCCCCCTAATAAAAGGTTTTTTTAAAAAAAACAATGGTGCCAGGGCCCCCCTTACAAGTAAAAAAAATTGGGGCCCCAAAAAAATATTTTTTTAAAAAACATTGGTGTCAGCCCCCCTTACAAGTTAAAAAATTGGGGCCCCAAAAAATATTTTATAAAAAAAAAACATTGGTGGCAGGGGCCTATAAAATATTAAAATAATACATTAGCGGCCAGGGGATTTAAAAAAAAAAACACACACATTGGTGTTCAGTAGAATTGAACTCGTGGCTTCAGGAGAACTTCACCTCTTATAGTGACTTTGTGTCTTTTCACCACTTCAGGACTTCAATTTCGGCTGTTTTCGTCTGTCTTTTGGCGCTTCGGGACTTCCGCATTTTCGGCTGTTGGGGATTCAGAAATGGCAGCAAATCTTCGGCGCTCGCAAGGGGGGCTCCCCTTCATGCCTGGGCCCGGGACACTTGTCCCCCCTGATGGCAGCCCTGCTAGGGACCAAGGCTAGCTTGAGAATAGAATCCACCCAAGTCATGGGGGCTCATGGGAAAATCTCTATACACAGAATTGTATTGTCCTTTACAGTCATGTGGCAGCAGAGCCATCTGAAATAAGCCCCGTTATTGTCGAAATACGATGTTTCATTTCATGTTGTCACACAATATTTGCACGGAATATCTGCACTGGCCCAGTTCAGTTAAGTTTCACAACATCGTTATAGGGATCCATTTTAAGGACACAGACCAAAAGTGGAGAATGTGGATATTTCTTTGCAGCAATTGGCCATTTTTAACAGTGACAATTAGGAATCCAGGCCGAGGGTTTTACAGCTACACAGTCCTCACAGTAATTCAGCCTGGAACAATGCAGGACACTGGTGCGGCACAAATACAATTCCCTTTCCAAAATCCTCGGATTGAAGTACTGAGCTCCTAATAAACTATTTTGGCCAAAATAACACTTCATTTAGCAGCTTGGCTATAGTTTTTATAGTTTTTTGTATAGTTTTATTTAAGGAACCCACAATATAAGATGGCCAAACAGTTTCACTGACATGTTTTAAGGGATAATGTACCCCTACTGTATATGATAAGGATATTAGAATTGACTGAGGGGTTCTGTGACCATATAAAGGCACAAGGCTGCAGGCTGAGTTATACAGGGAACTCTGAGTATCACTCATGTATTATAAGGGATAATGTACCCCCTACTGTAAATGATAAGGATATTAGAAGTCACTGAGGGGTTGTTCTGTGACCATATAAAGGCACAAGGCTGCAGGCTGAGTTATACAAGGAACTCTGAGTATCACTCATGTATTATAAGGGATAATGTACCCCCTACTGTAAATGATAAGGATATTAGAAGTCACTGAGGGGTTCTTCTGTGACCATATAAAGGCACAAGGCTGCAGGCTGAGTTATACAGGGAACTCTGAGTATCACTCATGTATTATAAGGGATAATGTACCCCCTACTGTAAATGATAAGGATATTAGAAGTCACTGAGGGGTTGTTCTGTGACCATATAAAGGCACAAGGCTGCAGGCTGAGTTATACAGGGAACTCTGAGTATCACTCATGTATTATAAGGGATAATGTACCCCCTACTGTAAATGATAAGGATATTAGAAGTCACTGAGGGGTTGTTCTGTGACCATATAAAGGCACAAGGCTGCAGGCTGAGTTATACAGGGAACTCTGAGTATCACTCATGTATTATAAGGGATAATGTACCCCCTACTGTAAATGATAAGGATATTAGAAGTCACTGAGGGGTTGTTCTGTGACCATATAAAGGCACAAGGCTGCAGGCTGAGTTATACAGGGAACTCTGAGTATCACTGATGTATTATAAGGGATAATGTACCCCCTACTGTAAATTATAAGGATATTAGAAGTCACTGGGGGTTGTTCTGTGACCATATAAAGGCACAAGGCTGCAGGCTGAGTTATACAGGGAACTCTGAGTATCACTTATGTATTATAAGGGATAATGTAACCCCTACTTTAAATGATAAGGATATTAGAATCCAATGAGGAGTTCTGTTACCATATAAATAATAATAATTAATAATAATAGATGTACAAACAAGAATCTAGGGATTATACATAGACCAGTGGAAAATGGAACCTTGCAGCTAGGCTGCGACATGACAACGCGCTGATTTGGCATTTGGAATATGCTCTGCTTTAGCAACCAAACACAGCATTAGTGCTCAGCAAGGATATATGAGATTTTCCAATTAACATGTTGGGGAGCAGGGGATGAAGAAAAAGTATTAATAATTAAAGTTATTATTCAATAAAATAAAATGTAATGTTTATCAAATATGATCTTGGTAAAGGTTTGTACTCTCTGAATCGGATGAATTCCTCCCTGATCAGTGATCATTTTTATTGCCCCAGATGCAAGAGCACCTAGGGGTGCCAAATTGTACCCCTTAGTTCTCATGCTGTAGTTGCATCCAGACCAATGGCTGCTGCACCTTGTACCCTTGGCTGGAAAGAAAAGGCTGCAAATCGAATCCTGTCCTAAATATCAGAGCAATGTTGGGAATCATAGAACAGCTGGAGGGTCCAGGTTAGATATACTTGAATTATATAAACCCCCTCTTACATAATTATATTCTGGGGAATAACAGCACAACAAGCCGGTGCACCTGGGTAGAACTGACAGTGAAAGGTCGACTCTCAGCAGATAAGGGGGCATGTGAATCTGGCAGAAATGGTTGTAAAAAAACAAAGGAGTTGTTGATGAGAAGGTATGAAGGGAATTCATGTGAAATTTTCCAGGCCATATCAGTAGCTTGGCTTCCGTATTAATAATAATGGCTATCAGGAAACTGAATTGGCATGAGCAACTGAGAATTCACTGCAATAGAATGTCAGAACTAGAGTAGCATAACTAGAGTATACAGTTGGAGCATTGGAATGATCACAGGGCTAGACCAACCTGTATCCAATCAGAACATTAGAATGATCACAGGACTAGACTAACCTGTATCCAATCAGAACATTAGAATGATCACAGGACTAGACCAACCTATATCCAATCAGAACATTAGAATGATCACAGGACTAGACCAACCTGTATCCAATCAGAACATTAGAATGATCACAGGACTAGACCAAACTGTATCAATCAGAACATTAGAATTCTCACAGGGCTAGACCAACCTGTATCCAATCAGAACATTAGAATGATCACAAGACTAGACCAACCTGTATCCAATCAAACATTAGAATGATCACAGGGCTAGACCAACCTGTATCCAATCAGAACATTAGAATGATCACAGGACTAGACCAACCTATATCCAATCAGAACATTAGAATGATCACAGGACTAGACCAACCTGTATCCAATCAGAACATTAGAATGATCACAGGGCTAGACCAACCTGTATCCAATCAGAACATTAGAATGATCACAAGACTAGACCAACCTGTATCCAATCAAACATTAGAATGATCACAGGGCTAGACCAACCTGTATCCAATCAAACATTAGAATGATCACAGGGCTAGAGTAACCTATGCTCGGGCATTCAGTAAAGACACATATGCAACAGCATCTCTAGTGGTTGTAAATGAGACGAAACAAGCAAGATTTAATGCAAATATGATTATTACACTTATCCACAGAAGGATTTCCAAGCTCTAAACCACTTGGAGCACAAAACAAACACATGAGCCGGGAGTTGCAGACATCGCAGGAGCAGTGTGAAAGTTGTGCCTCCCAGTGACAGATTTGTGCTGCCGGCCATGTGAAAGGATGAACAGCTCATTTGTGCCCATTTTACTCTGGAATACAAGAAAACTTTAGCTCCCAAAAAAACCACAGAGTCACAGGGCCGGCACAATAAAACCAGCCACGTATACAAAGACACACCAAGGACAGGCAGACTGTGTGCAGAACCAATGCCACATTGCTATTAGGGAGCCCTGTAGTGTTATAAATATATATATATATAAAATATATACAGTATATATAATCCCATCAAATGATTTGCAGCAAGAACAGGCTCAGTGCTCTAACTATAGCCCCACAGACTTGGGTGCCAACTGAAAGCCAATATTGAATGTATAGTGGAGAGTTACCATTTAACGGAATGTATTTTTTATTATTTGGTTAGAGTTTCCCTTTTTCTATATCAGTGCGTCTCTGCAACACTAGGGCAGCCCATTAAAGCTTCATTTGTCTGTAACATCAGCGGATGCTCCCCCTACTCATCATCAGCTGCACCATCCCTGTATAAGGGAATTCCCCCTCCCCAAATATGTCCTTCTGTCACAATTCTGTCTTTCCACATAATTATATAACACTGTGCCCCATCTTTCCCAGGCCCGGGCACAGCATGATGACATTATCCTTATGTCCCACCCCAGATTCAACTGAGAAAATGTTCTTAAAACTCTCTCTTTGTCTCATGAAATGCTTTTTATCCTCCTGTGACTCATGGGCAGGAGCATAATCTTTAAAGAAGTCAAATTCCTAAGAAAAAGTGCCTGGAGAAAAAGAGAAGCAGCTACAAAAGCAAATTCCAATTCCCTGGGGCGTACCAACTTATTAGCCCCCCTCTGTAATATAATCAATAGCTCTGGATCCCACACTTGGCCTCCTCTAATGCACCAGCCAGGGCTTCTTTCTATAGGAGTGCCGAGTCTCAATAACTGAATTTCCCGGTGATCCCTTTTCACACTCCCGGACTGGTGAACACAATAAAGGAAACTAGGAAAGGAGAACATTTTTCTATACATTGGGAACTGTAGAAGCTCCTGTATAAAGAATAATGTCCCCCTGACATGCACTTTACTTTTCCTAAAGCACCAGAATCCAGATCCAAGTCGCCAGCATAGTAATGCATCTGGTGGGGTTGCAATCCAGCCATTAAAGGAACAATAACACCAAAAAATAAAAGTGTGCCAAAGGAATGACAATATAATGAACTGTTGCCCTGCACTGGTAAAACTGGTGTGTTTGATTCAGAAACACTACTATAGTTTATATAAACAAGCTGCTGTATAGCCATGGGGGCAGCCATTCAAGCACAGGATACACCGTAGATAACAGATAAGTACTACTATAGTTTATATAAACAAGCTGCTGTGTAGCCATGGGGGCAGCCATTCAAGCACAGGATACACCGTAGATAACAGATAAGTACTACTATAGTTTATATAAACAAGCTGCTGTGTAGCCATGGGGGCAGCCATTCAAGCACAGGATACACAGTAGATAACAGATAAGTACTACTGTAGTTTATATAAACAAGCTGATGTGTAGCCATGGGGGCAGCCATTCAAGCACAGGATACACAGTAGATAACAGATAAGTACTACTATAGTTTATATAAACAAGCTGCTGTGTAGCCATGGGGGCAGCCATTCAAGCACAGGATACACAGTAGATAACAGATAAGTACTACTATAGTTTATATAAACAAGCTGCTGTGTAGCCATGGGGGCAGCCATTCAAGCACAGGATACACAGTAGATAACAGATAAGTACTACTATAGTTTATATAAACAAGCTGCTGTGCAGCCATGGGGGCAGCCATTCAAGCACAGGATACACAGTAGATAACAGATAAGTACTACTATAGTTTATATAAACAAGCTGCTGTGTAGCCATGGGGCAGCCATTCAAGCACAGGATACACAGTAAATAACAGATAAGTACTACTATAGTTTATATAAACAAGCTGCTGTGTAGCCATGGGGGCAGCCATTCAAGCACAGGATACACAGTAGATAACAGATAAGCTCTGTAGTCTACAATGGGATTCTTCAGAACCTTGATTTGAAAGAGTCAGAAGAAATAACTAAAAAAAATATAAATCAAAAACAATGAAGACCAATGGAAAAATTGATTTGAATTAGCCATTCTATAACATACTAAAACATAAATTAAAGATAAAGCACCCCATTAAAACTGAAAATCCCAAATCGGGTCAGTACAATGTAGTTTTGAATGTGCCAATGGGAAACCCATACCTGTGAGCTATTCCCCATTTCTGATGTGAGACCCAATTCCCTTATACACTGGAAATTCAACTCTAGAAGTCTGAGGTCCCTCTTCCCTAAGGACGGCAGGGGTGAGAGGATGGTGTCACTTCTTTCTTGCACTTTTTGGCTCGTTCCTTGGAGACTAAGGGGATTTCCCATTCTCACTGCAGTGGAACCCCCGGAGTTTCTCAGGAACTTATCAGATTTTGGTGTGTATATACTGTATATATATATATTTATATTGTTGTGCAGAGAAGCATGGTGCCTCGTTCTGCATGGCTGTGCTCAATAACAGGATACCATCATCACTTCTTTGTTGTAAACAATGTGTAATGCTGAATAACCCAGGGAAGTCCATAGAAATATTATTGAAATGCATTTTTAAAAGGTTACATACATTATTACTGTTGCAAGGGATTGTCTTTCCAATAGGTCCCCTTCCTTTAATGTCAATAAGAAAGCTTAGCCAGTCAGAGGAATCGGCAGTTTGCCATGTTTCTTTACCCACCATGCAGTGTTTTCCCCAACTATTCAAGCATAACTGCAATGCACTAAAACACTTGCAGCCATGCAGGGAGTGTGACTGTGGGATAGCAGGTATAGTAGGGAGAGATGGTGCCTATAGTAACAGTGGATAATAGTCTCTGGGAAGGGAGTGTGGCTGTGGGATAGCAGGTATAGTAGGGAGAGATGGTGCCTATAGTAACAGTGGATAATAGTCTCTGGGAAGGGAGTGTGACTGTGGGATAGCAGGTATAGTAGGGAGAGATGGTGCCTATAGTAACAGTGGATAATAGTCTCTGGGAAGGGAGTGTGACTGTGGGATAGCAGGTATAGTAGGGAGAGATGGTGCCTATAGTAACAGTGGATAATAGTCTCTGGGAAGGGAGTGTGACTGTGGGATAGCAGGTATAGTAGGAGAGATGGTGTCTATAGTAACAGTGGATAATAGTCTCTGGGAAGGGAGTGTGACTGTGGGATAGCAGGTATAGTAGGGAGAGATTGTGCCTATAGTAACAGTGGATAATAGTCTCTGGGAAGGGAGTGATTCTGTGGGATAGCAGGTATAGTAGGGAGAGATGGTGCCTATAGTAACAGTGGATAATAGTCTCTGGGAAGGGAGTGTGACTGTGGGATAGCAGGTATAGTAGGGAGAGATGGTGCCTATAGTAACAGTGGGATAATAGTCTCTGGGAAGGGAGTGTGACTGTGGGATAGCAGGTATAGTAGGGAGAGATGGTGTCTATAGTAACAGTGGATAATAGTCTCTGGGAAGGGACTGTGACTGTGGGATAGCAGGTATAGTAGGGAGAGATGGTGTCTATAGTAACAGTGGATAATAGTCTATGGGAAGGGAGTGTGACTGTGGGATAGCAGGTATAGTAGGGAGAGATGGTGTCTATAGTAACAGTGGATAATAGTCTATGGGAAGGGAGTGTGACTGTGGGATAGCAGGTATAGTAGGGAGAGATGGTGCCTATAGTAACAGTGGATAATAGTCTCTGGGAAGGGAGTGTGACTGTGGGATAGCAGGTATAGTAGGGAGAGATGGTGCCTATAGTAACAGTGGATAATAGTCTCTGGGAAGGGAGTGTGACTGTAGGATAGCAGGTATAGTAGGGAGAGATGGTGTCTATAGTAACAGTGGATAATAGTCTCTGGGAAGGGAGTGTGACTGTAGGATAGCAGGTATAGTAGGGAGAGATGGTGCCTATAGTAACAGTGGATAATAGTATCTGGGAAGGGAGTGTGACTGTAGGATAGCAGGTATAGTAGGGAGAGATGGTGCCTATAGTAACAGTGGGATAATAGTCTCTGGGAAGGGAGTGTGACTGTGGGATAGCAGGTATAGTAGGGAGAGATGGTGCCTATAGTAACAGTGGATAATAGTCTCTGGGAAGGGAGTGTGACTGTGGGATAGCAGGTATAGTAGGGAGAGATGGTGCCTATAGTAACAGTGGATAATAGTCTCTGGGAAGGGAGTGTGACTGTAGGATAGCAGGTATAGTAGGGAGAGATGGTGCCTATAGTAACAGTGGATAATAGTCTCTGGGAAGGGAGTGTGACTGTGGGATAGCAGGTATAGTAGGGAGAGATGGTGCCTATAGGAACAGTGGATAATAGTCTCTGGGAAGGGAGTGTGACTATTGTGTCATTCCTAAAAAGGCCACCGCCTCCCTCTCCATCGGCAATAGAGACGCAGGAAGACTCATGGCAAGGCCTGGACTCGCAGTCTGACACATTTCCACCTCCATCGGGGAGAAACCCAGAACCCAGATTTGGGACAATTTAAAGCTTTATTACAACAAGAACTGGCAAAAACTGCTACTGACATAACTAACAAGATCACAGGCCAGATCCATGAGTTGGGCCAGCGGATCGATGTTATGGAGACAAAGATGGATGACGTGGTAACAGTATTAGACGCTCATGAACAGGACATTATCCAACTCCAAACGCAATTGAAGGAGGCCCAGGACAAGCTGGAGGACACAGATAATAGATCCCGCCTAAATAACCTGCGCATCCGTGGGATCCCGGAGTCCGAGACAGACCTGCAATCTGTAACCCATACGATACTTTCTGACACAACCCGTGACTTCCCTACCTAACTTGTATAACATCTTGACTAAATGTGGGAATCTCTCAGGATTGGTTATCAATCCGGAAAAGACAGAGGCTCTTAATATAGGTCTTCCCCAAGATGTAGCCAAATTGCTCACCCTTAAATTTACATTTCAGTGGCAGAAAACGTCGGTCTCCTTTCTTGGCATCCATTTGATAATATTATATTATATATAATATCAATTATTCCAACATATATCGCAAACTGGGCAAATGCCTAGAGGACTGGGGCAAATACCATATCTCGTGGATCGGCCGCATTTGGGCTGTCAAGATAACGTTATTCCCCTTTCACTTAGCCTTTATGATTTGAAAAAAATTCGAAACTAAGCTACTCAAATTTATATGGAATAATATATACCCCAGGGTAAATAGAAATACATTATATAGATCTTTCTCTAATGGAGGCTTAGGTTTGCCTAATCTCAGATACTACTACTGGGCGGCAGTTTCTGTCCTTACATTGTACCTTAGACCTTCCTCAGTGGGTTGCAATTGAGAATGCTTTTGTTGCTCCATATGATGCCTCAACATTCCTCTGGTTACCCAAGAAAGTCCGACCTAAAATTATGAGCCCTTGCTTAGTCCATTCCCTACACTTATGGGATAGAATTTCTTGTAAGTATCCACTCATTACTCCACACACTCCAGTTGCGCCTCTCTTTGGCAATCCGTCTTTTCCGGCAGGATTACAGAAACATCTATTTCAGTGGTGGCTACAAAATGGACTGATATCTGTGAAATCCCTACCAACCTCAAGAGGTCCATACACTATTCAATATCTGTTAGATCATTACCAACTCCTGGACTCAGTAAGATTTCGAGCCTATCAGGTTATACATGTTGGAATGCTACCAAATCCCATATCGTTCTATGAACGGTGGTGCGCTAAGGGTGTAGCTCCTAAAGGAACTATTTCAATTCTATACCTACAATTCAACACCCCAGCTCGACTATTAGATTTACCATCTATTAGTAAATGGGACATGGATACAGGGAGATCATTACCTGAACAGGATTGGTTAAAACTCTGGAGAAATACATGTAAAAGTTCTATTAACACGGTTACGCTGGAAGTGGGTTACAAGGTATTATTTCGATGGTATTTAACCCCAGCAAGATTAGCTACGTTTTATCCAGATGATAACAATACATGTTTTAGGGGTTTCTCTGGCGACAGGATCAATGTTTCATATTTGGTGGACGTGTCCCATAGCTGTGAGATTCTGGATAAGGATCTATACCCGTATCTCTTCTGTATTACATGTCAATTTGAGGAGAGATCCATATGTTGCTCAGTTGGGAGCATTAACTAGCGACGTCCCCAGGAAACAGGTCCGCTTAATTAACCATATTTTCTTAGCTGCCAGACAGGTTATTGCCAAAGCGTGGAAATCTCCTCATTTACAGTATAACATGGTAAAAACGATTAACGATTAAGATGCGCAATGGGCTCCGGCGGGATCGGGTCAAAATCAAACCTGTCCGATCAACCAAACAACCGATCTCCGCTGGACGAAAGATGTCGGAACTCTCCACACACGATCCGAAAATCATACGAATCCTCAATTCGTACGATAGGATCTGTGCGTCTATGGCCAACTTAAATCACAGTTGTAATAGTAGTATTTTATCTGTTCAATGTTTTATATAACGTAACTTACATTTGGTATACATTACTTTTCAGTATATTGGTGATGAATATTTGGTCTACTTTACTTTCTTTATCCTTTTTTTCTATTTTTTATTTATTGTTTCTTTTTTTTCTTTTATTATTTGCCTTTTTCGTTTTCTTTTCCCTTTTACATAAAATGATGTTGTGTACTGTTTCCAACACAAAGTGAAAGACAGACAAACAATGCTATACTTACGGACAGGGACATCAGGGGGGGACAGGGGGGACAAGTGTACCGGGCCTGAAGGGGGGCCCGGCAGTGCTGCATTTTTGAAAGAGCCGGGCCCCCCTTACGAGCACCCGAGCCGTGCGGCCAGGATGCCGAATGCGGAAGTGCCGAAAAGCCGAACAGCCGAAGTTCCGAAGCGGCGAAAAGACCCGAAGTCACGAAAGGAGGCAAAGTTGAAGTCCTGAAACCTTGAGTTCAATTCTACTGAACACCAGTTTGTGTTTTTTTTTTAATCCCCTGGCCACCAATGTATTATTTTAATATTCTAAAGGCCCCTGCCACCAATGTTTTTTTTATAAAAAAAAAATTTTGGGGGGCCCCAATTTTTTTTGTAACTTGTAAGGGGCCCTTGCCACCAATGTTTTTTTTTTTTAAAAAAAGATTAATTTTTTTTTACATTTTTTTAAAAAAAATTTTGGGGCCTCTTTTTTTTTAACTGATAAGGTGGTCCTGACCATCAATAGCTTTTTATAACGTGTGGGGGGGGGTTACTTTTTTAGGCGCTGATTTCTGTGTGGTCTTTTAACTGTGATGTGGAGTGGTCGGGATATGGGTGGGGCTTGTGCGTGAGGGTGGGCGGGGCAAAAAAAATTTTGTTGTATGGGGCCCCATGATTTCTAATGGCGGCCCTGCTTACGGAATCCATTAGTGTATGTACTTTGTAAAATGTCATTCATTTTATAGCTTTGTATGAAAATAAGAATATTGAAACAGGGAACCCGTCTTGGGTTTAGGAATAATTTCTATGCATCAGGCAGCTGAGATGAGATAGTTGTGTGTCTGTCACTGAGGTTTCCTGTAATTACACACACTTCCCGTCAGACAGAGAGATAACACAGTAACATGGTGCCAATGGCCGACCATTCACATGTCACAGCAATTACTAAGCAAGAGAAAACTCACATTTGTGCAATTAATACAATGCTAAATCAGAAGGAGAAGATTAGGTCATTGGCATTTATTGGGCAGGGCCTATGCTGGGTATTGAGATCTGAATGAGAATATTGACCATACAATGCACAGTCTTTTGAGTTAAAGGGGAAATATCTCATTTAAACACTGACTACGTTTAGTCAGTGTTTAAATGCTGCATTAAACCTACAATTAGTTGATGGTCTCATTACTACAGCACCAGTGCCTGCCACACAGCCAGTGTCTACAATTTCACCACAAGGCAACACTTCTCAGGGTTGTGCAAAGAAATTTGTGCACAAAGATAAGTTGAGACCAGATGTAAAACCAGTACCATTTCCTGATTCAGCATGGGAAAAACTTGCTATTTATATTGTGGTCCCTTTTACAGATGTTCCTATAGATTGTAGATTTGCTATAAACTTGATAGACTATTACAGTAAATGGCCTGAAATTGCATTTGTTTCTCATATAACATCAGCTACAGTAATAACATTTCTGTCTGCAGTCTTCAGCAGAGAAGGTAATCCAAAGGAGTTAATATCAGACAACGGACCACAGTTTGTCTCATATGAGTTTGAATCCTTTCTGAGAGAGAGGAATATTGTGCAACGTACGTGAAACGTCAACAAGCCAAATGCAAGGCTTATACTGACAGAAAACGTGGTGCAAGAGAAGTACACTTTCAGCCAGGATCTTTAGTCAGAATTAAGAAACCAGGAATACTGAAACAAGGACAATCTAAATTTACTACACCACTTTAAGTGAGACGCCAGCGAGAACCATACACATATGAACTGTCTGATGGACGCATATGGTATGCAAGTCGTCTTGCTTCTGTTAGATATGACTTTGGAGAAGCGCCATTTGATGAATGACATTTTCCTACTCCTGATGTCAACTGCAATTGGCCTGAAGAAAGTGAACCTATAAGGCGTACTGACAGAATCAGAAAACTACCTGCTTGGACCCAGGACATGATGTGAATAATGTATATTATTGCTTTGTTGTGGTTTTTTACATTTGCCCAAATGCTTCCCTACTATAGGGGGAATATGTGGTGTTTATACAAATGGCCTGCGGGCGTCACTGTGCACAGGAGTTGTACTGTGCATACACAGGACTTTCTGTACAGCTTGAAAGTGAAAGCTTACTGTTGTGTAAGGCCTGCATGAATCTGCTAATAAAGCACGGTTATACTCTCCTCATCCTTGGCTACCCAAAACATAAAACATATGTAGGGGGTGCTGGTGGCATGTAGATAGGGCTGCCACATGGACAGTATTTAATCTGCCTGGCCATTAAAAATGAAGCTTCGGCCGAATCCTTCTGCCTGGCTGAAACGAATCTGAATCCTAATTTGCATATGCAAATTAGGGACGGGGAGGGAAATCGGTTGACTTTTTGTGACAAAACAAGGAAGTACATTTTTTCCCCTTCCCATCCCTAATTTGCATATGCAAATTAGGATTCAGATTCGGTATTCGGACGAATCTTTTGCGAAGGATTCGGGGGTTTGGCCGAATCCAAAACAGTGGATTTGGTGCATCCCTACTTGATATCAATGTTATTAATAGGAAAAAACACAAAAATATAGGAAGGGTGTATTTTTTTTCTCTACCCTTATATGTAGACTGAGTTGCTTGGGGGGTGGGTTGGGCAAAAGCGGGGTCAAAAAGTCCCCTTTTAGCAGGATTTATGAAGCACAAATATAACTTCAGAAATATACATTTTTTTGTTCCAAACATGAGTTTCCAGTGGAGGAGTTAAAAACTCCCAGTGCAAAAAACCAAAACAAAATAAGAGGAAAAAAATACTTCCTCTGTAAACGTTGGCAAAGTTTCAAAGCGATCTTTCAATACAGCGCCGTAAGTCAAACTATTTTCCCATTCCCATTGGAGCAGTGGTTTACACCACCAGTGGGCAGGAAAAAACACTTCTAAGCATAATAAACTGTGGAAAATGTACGTTTCAGAAAAAGTCATACTTTAAAGTTTGGTAATCAAAACCATGGAGGACAAAAAGAAAATGTACCCTCAATAGGAATAACACAGTTTTTAGCCACCAGATGGCGCTATCCTGCACGGCAACCATTCAAGCACCGGATACACAGTAGATAACAGATAAGTACTACTATAGTTTATATAAACAAGCTGCTGTGTAGCCATGGGGGCAGCCATTCAAGCACAGGATACACAGTAGATAACAGATAAGTACTACTATAGTTTATATAAACAAGCTGCTGTGTAGCCATAGGGGCAGCCATTCAAGCACAGGATACACAGTAGATAACAGATAAGTACTACTATAGTTTATATAAACAAGCTGCTGTGTAGCCATGGGGGCAGCCATTCAAGCACAGGATACACAGTAGATAACAGATAAGTACTACTATACTTTATATAAACAAGCTGCTGTGTGGCCATGGGGGCAGCCATTCAAGCACAGGATACACAGTAGATAACAGATAAGTACTGTTATAGTTTATATAAACAAGCTGCTGTGTAGCCATGGGGGCGGTCATTCAAGCACAGGATACACAGTAGATAACAGATAAGTACTACTATAGTTTATATAAACAAGCTGCTGTGTAGCCATGGGGGCAGCCATTCTATACTACAGAGCTTATCTGTCATCTGCTGTGTATCCTGTGCCTTTTCCATTTTTTCAGCTTTGAATGGCTGCCCCCATGGCTACGCAGCAGCTTGTTTACATAAACTATAGTAGTAATCTGTTATCTACTGTGTATCCTGTGCTTGAATGGCTGCCCCCAAGGCTACACAGCAGCTTGTTTATATAAACTATAGTAGTACTTATCTGTTATCTACTGTGTATCCTGTGCTTGAATGGCTGCCCCCATGGCTACACAGCAGCTTATTTATATAAACTATAGTAGTACTTATCTGTTATCTATTATGTATCCTGTGCTTGAATGGCTACCCCCATGGCTACACAGCAGCTTGTTAATAAAAACTATAGTAGTACTTACTATGTTGTAGAATGTTGAATTCTAAGCTACTGTTGAATTGGTCTTCATGTTTTCTTATTAATAGATTCTTCTGAATCTTTCCAGCTTTTCAAATGGGGGTCACCGACCCCATCTAAAAAACAAATACTCTGTAAAGCTACAAATGTATTTTTATTGGTACTTTTTCTTGTAATATGGAGCCTAGCAACCAGATGGCTGAAATTACAAACTGGAGAGCTGCCGAATAAAAAGCTAAATAACTCAAAAACAACAAATAATAAAAAATGAAAACCAATTTCAAATTGTCTTAGAATATCACCCTCCACATCATACTAAAAGTTAATTTAAAGGTGAACAAACCCCTTTAATAACAGTAATGCCTACACAAAGGTTGACCGAGGATTATGGGAAATTCTGTGTTTCAGTAGCCTTTTTACAGGGTGAAACTGTGGGCACTTCAATGGGCATCACTTGTGCACAACAAATCTGAGTTTCCCATGACAATCTCTGGAACAATACATCCGTCCTCACATTTTTTCTGTGATAATCACCAATTTTGCCTGTTCATTTGTAAATCCTTTTATAGTCAATGTATTTCTCTGTTGCAGCTTCTCCCAGGATGCCTTGCAGCATTAAACCTAAAAACGAATCGAACAGACATTCCTGCTGGAGACTCCTCATGGCATATGTTCTACTAGAAGGAGTGACAGCCAACAACTGCCCTTATGACTTAACCGGCAGTTGGGTGATTGGAAGAATAGGAAACTATAGGAAATGCGCAAGTTGCTCACAAGGGCTCGCATAGGAATGCCGGGATAATACGGAAATTTCTGCTGCTTCTCTGTGCCATCAGCAGAACAGTTTCCTGAGAAGGGCCAACCATTAATCCTTGACTAGTTTTTTTCCCCAAATTATTTTTAGCATATCTTCTAAAATTGTCAGTTAAAGGGGAACTAAACTCAACAAAAACCATTGTTAAAGGGATTCTGTTATGATTTTGTTTAGTTGTAATATTGGTGTGTAGGTGCATCTCAGGTCATTTTGCCTGGTCATGTGATTTCAGAAAGAGCCAGCACCTTAGGATGGAACTGCTTTCTGAGAGGCTGTTGTTTCTCCTACTCAATGTAACTGAATGTGTCTCAGTGGGACCTGGATTTTACTATTGAGTGTTGTTCTTAAATCTACCAGGCAACTGTTATCTGCTGCTATCTGGTTACCTTCCCATTGTTTTGTTGGGGAAAGGGGGGTGATATCACTCCAACTTGCAGTACAGAGTGACTGAAGTTTATCAGAGCACAAGTCACATGACCAGGGGCAGCTGGGAAACTGACAATATGTCTAGCCCCATGTCAGATTTCAAAATGAAATATAAAAAAATCTGTTTGCTCTTTTGAGAAACTGGTTCCAGTGCAGAATTCTGCTGGAGTAGCACTATTAACTGATGTGTTATGGAAAAAAAAATGTTCCCATGACAGTATCCCTTTAATATTCGACTATGAGGATGGTCAACAAGTATAAAACACAATGGAGGTGGAAATAAAGTGCTAAGTAACACATTCGCTTCTTATTTTGGTTCCCTCTCTTTCCCATTCAAAAGGTTTCCTGTACACTCAATGGGAACTGTAGTCTGATAACAAGGAATTGCTGCTAGCAACGAGCACAGCCCTAATTAAGGCATCCCAATTCTACAATATTCTATTTTAGTGAGCCTGACTCACACTCTGCAGAGGATGAGTCCAAGCCCAAGCTAGGACTACCTAGGAGATGGGGGAAAAATAATAGAATCTCTTCTCTTCACCCTTTGCTGTGACTGTTTTGTTAGCATTATATAGCCACGCCTGCTTACAAGTAAAATAGCCCATTTTTAGAACAATAAAAGGAGACAGGCCTATAAAACAACACTTCTCCTTTGGTCATGGAAGTGAAAAGAGACACCCCCTTCTCCGAAATAGCGGGGCCTAGAGAAGCCGCGTGTGGGATGATATTATCATAAAGTCTTTAGGGAAAGTCTACTAAAGGCTTAGTCCCTGTGGGGGAGAACACATCCAGGGACAGGAATCTGCAGGCCTTCTGCAAATAATCTGCAGGTTGGCTTCTGCTACATTGTTTCAGTAGTCAGAACCATGCAGCATTTGGGTTTACATCCCCTTTATAAAAAAAATATTTGGCGAGAAAAAAACGAATGACATTTCTCTGGCATAAAGGGATTTTAGTGTTGGAACCAATAATGTAGTTTGGATTGTTTTGCACATTGCAGCTGTTCCTTTGCATCGGAGCCAATGCTCTTCTTTCCCAGAGATGCTGATTGTGCCAGTGGAAGTTTTTGGTCGCACGCATCCAGGTTCTTCCTGCAGAGGTAAATACCATGTCGTTCCCACACGCGGAACCTATTTTGGGCCCATAAACATAACAAAACGTTTTATAAGAACATGGCCTATGAGTAAGTGCCCCCAACAGGCATGAAATGCGTTAGGCCATGTCCTAATATGTCCTAAGAAACTTTTTGTATTATTTTACTTGCTGCTTGATCAAGTTTTGGAGGAACTCGTGGCTTTGTTCCTAGGTATATGCGCCCAGGGCCGCCATCAGGGAGTGACAGGGGGAGAGTTGTAGGGGGCCCCGAGGGTAAGGGGGGCCCTGCCACGCCACACTTACTTAATTAGCCGGGTCCCCCATCTTTCTGAGAGCTGCTGACTTCGGGAAGGCATGGACATTTAAGGGGCCCTGGCCACCAATATTTTTTTACTCATGTGGGGTCCTAGCCACCAATATTTTTTAATGGGGGGTTCTGGCCACAAATTTTTTTTTTTTCATGGGGGGCCCTGACCACCAATATCTTTTTATTTTTCATTAACATGTGGGAACCCGAGCCACCAATATTTTTTTGTTTTTTTACTGTGTGGTGGGGGCGGACCTGTAGGTGGGACTTGCGGTGGGCGCAGCCCAGGAAATTTTGTCGTATGGGGACCTGCGATTTCTGATGGCGGTCCTGTATGCGCCCTTGGATTGGGGTGAACTATATCAGTGATGGGCGAATTTGTCCCGTTTCGATTTGCCACAATTTCCCGTCAAATTCGTGAAACTGGCAAAAAAAAAAAAAAGATCTTTGGCAAAACAACCCAAAACTTTACATGTTTATTGTTTTGCTGGGTTCCTATGTATTTGCTGCCAATGACCCCGTCACACCTTCATTCAGTGCAACTCTATAGGGAGCAGCTGATAAGGTTCAGTAGACGATATACGACTTTTTATCGACCACAATTCTTAGTACAGGGAGAACATTCCAAACACATTTTGCACCGGTGTCAACAGTGAAGCCCCAAGGCTCTGATCCATTACCAAGAACATGCAATGGGCAGAATAAAGTAGCCATAATCTAGCGCCCCATCTTCATGCACCCATTTGATAAAACAAATCAATATATATATTTTCTATATTTTAATTTTACACAGACATGGGACTCCTCTGTTACTTTTATGGGTATATACATTTGGAGACCAATATGGAGTTGTTTGAAAACACCACGTTTTTTAAAAATCAAATCAAATTTGATTCGAGTTTTCGGGTCGATCCTATTCACCCGAGTTTTGAAAATTTGATTTTTTTTTTGCAATAAAGTTCTATTGGTCGAACTTCGAGTTCATGGGAGTTTCATGGGAGTTTTAAAAAAAACTCCCATGAATTCAAAATTCGACCCTTGACCTATTACAACAGGGGGTACATTTTTTTATTACAGGTATGGGACCTGAGTGATCCGGAACTGGGGATTACCTGGGGGCCCACGGCACATGTCTACTCTGCAGTCTCCTACAACCAGACCTGATATTAGGGATGCACCGAATCCACTATTTTGGATTCGGCCGAACCCCCGAATCCTAAGCAAAGGATATCGGCCGAATACCGAACCGAATCCGAACCCTAATTTGCATATGCAAATTAGGGGTGGGAAGGGGAAATTTTTTTTTACTTTCTTGTTTTGTGACAAAAAGTCACGCAATTTCCCTCTCCACCCCTAATTTGAATATGCAAATTAGGATTCGGATTCGGTTCAGCCAGGCTTAAGGATTTGGCCGAATCCGAATCCTGTTGAAAAAGGCCGAATCCTGGCCGAATCCCGAACCGAATCCTGGATTCGGTGCATCCCTACCTGATATCGACAACAAACAGTGTCAACAGCAGCGACTATAAATCCCAGTATCACAATGACAGCTGGGAAATGAAGTGCAGCAACAACTGAAGGTCTCTTCTTCCAGATCTCGGTGCCTAGAGATGCCAAATATGATGGACATATATGGTGAATTTTTTTTTATAATGCTTTTAGTGCCAGGGAATTTCCAAGTCACTGCAATTAATAGATAACACAAAATAGAGAAAACAAGTCCATTTTCCTGAAAATATTTAGCTCAGTAATTACATAGCGTGCCCATTACATCATGACGGGTGTATGACTGTAATACGTTAATCTTTCGTCTGAGCAACAAGCAGTTGCAGGAATGGGAAGCACGTTCATATAAAGGCTCTGAGACTGCTGAACTACATCTCCCAGAATCCCCTGAGAGCAGTTGGATGGAGCAAGGTAAGGAAGGTTATCACTTAGAAATAAACTCAGTCCTGGAGGGCATTATCTATTATATGGCTGTGGGTTCAGCCGCACACACACATTACAGAAATGGAAAGGCCACTGGTCCAAATGTAAGTGGCAGATATAAAATGGAGAGTAATTTACTACCAGCCTGAATAAGATTACTGAATTTATTGCCCGCTCCAAGCCAGTACACACATAGATTTTGAGTCTTCAGTGGTGCCTACAGAATGTGAGTAGGCATTAGCAACTATTTTTAATTTTTGCACACATGGCTAAAAGAAAATTGGGGTGAACATTGCTCAGGATCAAAGTTAGGGCACAACAGAGGAGGCTACTTGATAATGGCCTCTTGGTAAAAGATATCTGTGACGGTACAGTAAGTAAACAAAAAAGTAGAACAAGCAGTAGAACAAGAAAGGTTCATAAGAGCTAGACAGCTATAGTAGAGCAAGATGGTGACAGCAGAACAAGACGGCAGTAGAGCAACTTGACCTACACTCACCTCCTTGCTCTACTATGACCACCTAGCTCTTCTGACCCCATCTTGTTCTACTGCTGCCGTTTTGCTCTTTTACCTACTGTACCTGCAGCAGGGCAAGACAGTGACAGTAGAGCAACATGGTCACAGACGAGCTAGAAGGTCACAGTAGGGCAAGACAGTGACAATACACTATGATGGTTATAGTAGAACAAGATGGTGACAGTAAAGCATCTTGACCTACAGAAACCTTCTTGCTCTGCTATGACCAGCTAGCTCTTCTGAATCCATCTTGTTCTATTGCTGCCATTTTGCTTACTGTACCTTCAACAGGGCAAGATGGTCACAGTAGAGCAAGATGGCAGAAGTAAAGCAAGCTGGCAATAGTAGAGCATCTTGACCTACAGTCATCTACTATGACCACTTAGCTCTTCTGACCCCATCTTGATCTACTGCTGCCATTTTGCTATTTTACCCACAGTACCTTCAGCAGGGAAAGACAGTGACAGTAGAGCAAGATGGTCATAGTAGGGGCAACGGTGACAGTAGTAGCAGTAGAGTTAGATGACAACAGTAAGATAGTGATAGTAGAGCAAGATGCCATAAGTAGAGCAAGACAATGACAGTAGGGCAAGATGGTGACAGAAGAGCTAGATGGTCACAGTAGGGCAAGACAGTGAAAATAATGTATGGTGTTGATAGAAGAACAAGATGGTGACAGTAAAGATGGTGACAGTAAAGCATCTTGATCTACATTCACCTACTTGCTCTACTATGACCACTCAGCTCTTCTGACCCCATCTTGATCTACTGCTGCCATTTTGCTTTTTTACCCACAGTACCTTCAGCAGGGAAAGACAGTGACAGTAGAGCAAGATGGTCATAGTAGGGGAAATGATGACAGTAGTAACAGTAGAGTTAGACGACAACAGTAGATAGTCATGGTAGAGCAAGATACCATCAGTAGAACAAGACAATGACAGTTGGGCAAGATGTGACAGTAGAGGAGGATGGCACCAACCAAGAAGGGAACCGTAAATTATGATGGTGACAGCAGAACAAGATGATGTCAGAGGTGAATGTCACTGTATATCAGTGCTGCGGCCCTTTAGTTATCACTGCTCCACCCAGCACCCACCTACACCTAAAGACCCCACCATGAAAGCCAGTCCTGTTTGGGGCTGCAGCTACAGTGCAAAGCTATATTTTACATTGTGTAATACATATCCCTAGCAATTAAATCAATAATGTGCAGTCATACCCCACTTTTCAGATGTGTAACTACAGCTACCAGCACATATTGACATCCAAATTTGTTCATCTCTATTCCTGGAGTTCCTGAATAGTAAGTGCGCTTAAAGGGATACTGTCATGGGTAAACATGTTTTTTTTTTTTTTTTAAAATGCATCAATTAGTAGTGGTGCTGCAGCAGAATTCTGCACTTTTTTCCGTTTTTCAAAAGAGCAAATTGATTTTTTTTTTTAAATTTAATTTTGAAATCTGACGTGGGGCTAGACATATTGTTAAATTCCCAGGTGCCCCCAGTCATGTTACATGTGCTCTGATAAACTTCAGTCACTCTTTACTGCTGTACTGTAAGTTGGAGTGATATCACCCTCCTCCATTTCCCCCCCCCCCAGCAGCCTAACAACAGAACAATGGAAAGGTAACCAGATAGCAGCTCCCTAACACAAGATAACTGCCTGGTAGATATAAGAAGAACATTCAATAGTAAAATCCAGGTCCCACTGCAACACATTCAGTTACATTGAGTAGGAGAAACAACAGCCTGCCAGAAAGCAGTTCCATCCTAAAGTGCTGGCTCTTTCTGAAAGCACATGACCAGGCAAAATGACCTGAGATGCACCTACACACCAATATTACAACTAAATACACTTGTTGGTTTAGGAATTAAATGTTACATGGTAGAATAGATTATTTTCAGTGTAATTTAAAAATACAAACTACACCATAAAAATCACAAATGCATTCCTTTAAAAATGGCTGCTTTGTTTGAGTCTAAAAATTGATTTATCACACGTACAATGTAATTAAAGTGCAATTTGTGCAGTCACAACTTCTCACAGGCAGCAACTGCAACAGCGCCCCCTAGAAAATGCAATGCTAAGTTACTGCAGCTGTACAATTCTGAGTTCAGCATCTCCTAGTCCTTTTAGCCATGGCAGAATAAAAAGCTACTTTACCTATTCTGCAGGATCCGTCCACACACATCTCTCCATTGGCTCTGCTGTCACATAAATCCAATTCAGATTCTTTCCCAAAACTTATTGTGAGCAACACAACATTCTTCGCAAAATAAACGATTAACAGGAAGTGCATTCTTTAAATGAGAAAACTATTTGCGGAATTTAGCATTTTGCTTTAACTTCCTTCAATTTTTTTGAGTGCTGATGTCACAATGGAGCATTTTTAACCCTTCCTTCTCCGGCAGGGGGAGAATGGTTGAAGGTGATGTAATGACATGTAAGAGAGAAGTGAGTTTCGGGCTCACAGAGCGGTTGGCATAGAGGCACAGTGCTGATGAGGGCAACTTGTTGTGGGCTATTTCTGCTAACTTATATTTAATATATATTGTAATTATAACTTTGTTTAATGTTATTTGCCTTTAAATACATAACACCATTAGTATTTAGGGATGCACCAAATCCATGATTCGGTTCAGGATTCTGCCTTTTTCAGCAGGTTTCAGATTCAGCCGAATCCTTGCGCCTGGCCGAACCGAATCCACAAATCAGGATTCGGATACGGTTCGGTCGAATCTTTCACAAAGGATTCGGACGAATCGAGAATAGTGGATTTGGTGCATCCCTATTAGCATCAATATGTTTATAAAGCTTAAAAATATTCCACAGTGCTGTAACAAATGGTTATACCCGTATCAATACGGAAAGGTGGAGAGTACCCTGCTCAAAAGAGCTTACACTCGAAAGTTGAAATTGATACTTATGTCCATATATTCCCATTTGCAACTGGGATTAATGGCACCCATTGCCAGTAATCACAAGCTTCTCCCTTGTTCATGCACCTGCAAGTCGGATTCTGGGGGAGTGCTGCATTGTGGGTAAAAACACGAGCTCAAATTTTGACCCCTACAGCTGCCATCATTCATTTCTAAAATGTATTTTCCAGTGCCCCATGCACAGGCAAGGGATTCCATGACCTCACAGACCTTATCATAAAGAAACCCCTCACCTTTGCTGATGATTAAATCTCCTTTCTTACGAAAACATTTTTCAGTCTCCTTTTTTTTTTTTTTTTTGCCAAAAAGTCAACAAAGATCAGTTGGATACGCTTGTACCAACACATGTAAAAAATCCCATTATTTATAGCAATACACGATGTACTGCCAACACAAGCCATAAAAATAAATCTGGGATTGGTACAACGTTGTAACATTAATTAGAAAAAGATTTTATTTGCAAAATCTGCAAGCGTAAAATTATAGGCGATTTTCCATGCTCTGATCTTTTGCGCAACTGGAAGAAATAAGAGCTGCAGTTTAAAATCATGAAAATGTTCCCCAAATTCTGTATCATCTGGGTGGGACAGGAGGGTTTCATTAAAATCAATGACAGGATTGTCAGTCGGGATGTTTCTCTGCTGCTGGAGTGATCACTTGGCTTTCAGCTTGTTGTTATGTCCTTACATGGAATGACCCTTCCGGGCATATATAAATATAAATATACGGGGCGGACACCCTAAGACTGACCATACATGTGGAAACCATTTATTCTGACCTGTGGATCTGCTACACTTCCTCATCTGCCAACAAGGTGCATTGTTAGACCCGGGCCAAGTAGTATCAGCACCCAAAGCAAAATGACTCGGGCCAGTGCCTGCCTGATCTAACCCCCACCCTCTCACATACCTTTCATTCTTCCAGTGGCTCTCCACCTGCACCCCAAACCAACTGCACCTCAGGCACCATCCCAACTGCACCTCAGACACCAACCCAACTGCACCTCAGGCACCAATCCAACTGCACCTCAGGCACAAATCCAACTGCACCTCAGACACCAACCCAACTGCACCTCAGACACCAACCCAACTGCACCTCAGGCACCCCAACCCAACTGAACCTCAGGCACAAACCCAACTGCACCTCAGGCACCAACAAAACTGCACTTCAGGCACCAACCCAACTGCACCTCAGACACCAACCCAACTGCGCCTCAGACATCAACCCAACTGCACTTCAGCCACCCAACCCAACTGAACCTCGGGCACCAACCCAACTGCACCTCAGGCACAAACCCAACTGCACCTCAGGCACAAACCCAGCTGCACCTCAGGTACCCCAACCCAACTGCACCTCAGACATCAACCCAACTGCACCTCAGGCACCCCAACCCAACTGAACCTCGGGCACCAACCCAACTGCACCTCAGGCACAAACCCAACTGCACCTCAGGCACAAACCCAACTGCACCTCCGGTGCCCCAACCCAACTGCACCTCAGACACCAACCCAACTGCACATCAGACACCTACCCAACTGCACCTCAGGCACCAACCCAACTGCACCCCAACCCAACTGCAACTCAGACACCAACCCGACTGCACCTCAGACACCAACCCAATTGCACCTCAGGCACCAACCCAACTGCACCTCAACCCAACTGCACCTCAGACACCAACCCAACTGCACCTCAGGCACCAACCCAACTGCACCTCAGGCACCAACCAAACTGCACCTTAGGCATCAACCCAACTGCACCTCAGGCACCAACCCAAATGCACCTCAGGCACCAACCCAACTGCACCTCAGGCACCAACCCAACTGCACCTCAGACACCAACCCAACTGCACCTCAACCCAACTGCACCTCAGACACTAACCCAACTGCACCTCAGGCACCAACCCAACTGCACCCCAACCCAACTGCACCTCAGACACCAACCCAACTGCACCTCAGGCACCAACCCAACTGCACCTCAACCCAACTGCACCTCAGACACTAACCCAACTGCACCTCAGGCACCAACCCAACTGCACCTCAGGCACCAACACAACTGCACCTCAGGCACATGCTGCCTATAATTAATTCTGTTTGGATCATCTTTCATCCAATATGATAGATCCAACCCCCTAGCTAACATAAATGCCCATTAGAATAGGCCAAAACTGGACATGTATAACAAGCTAGGCAATTTAAATAAGCTCCCTCCATCTAATAAATCTCTTATGTTTAAAAACCTACTAATAATGGATAAACCAACCATATAAATCATGAGATTTTTGGACTGTGTGTGGATCATCCTGAAATTTTTCACACCATGGAGATGGGTCATTTAGTTGATTGGACAGGTTAGATGGTTTTTGTTGGCTAATGATCATTTCTCTGCATGTATTGCCTATCTGATAATGTCAATGGGTGACTGTCACTTCTATTTGTCGGACATAAGTTTCGTACGACTGCTGCCTGTCAGTTCATGGCCAGAACATTGTCTGATTTGTTCTTTTTGCTACTTTATTTAATCAGAATGGTTAGTGGCAGATAGCGATGTCCAAGCGTTCATCAGATACATGGCTAAAATCTGCACGTCTATGGCCAGTTTAAGAGGGAACCACTTTTTTCTGCACTCTCAGTACAAATTAGACTCCATTATAATCAAATAATCCAGATTTTTACAACTGATTTTCTTTTTATCTGTAATACTAAAAGAGTACCGTGTTTTTGGGGATGCAGAAACGGTAGCTTATAAAAGCCCAACTCTTCTAATTAGATTGCAAGCTCTATTGAGCAGGGCCTTCTTCAGCTTCTGTGCCGATCAGTAGAGTGTGTAATCTGTTAATTGCATTTATATTAGTATTATTAGATCACTATTATTATTAATACAGGTATGGGACCTGTTATCCAGAATGCTTGGGACCTGGGGTTTTCCATATAATGGATCTGTCCATAATTTGGATCTTCATAACGTAAGTCTACTAGAAAATCATGTAAACATTAAATAAACCAAATAGGCTGGTTCTGATTCTAGGATTAATTATATTATAGTTTGGATCAAGTAAAAGCTACTGTTTTATTATTACACAGAAAAAGGAAATCAATTTTAAATATTTGGATTATTTGATTATAATGGAGTCTACGGGAGCTAGCCTTTCCGTAATTTAAAGCTTTCTGGATAACGGGTTTCCAGATAATGGATCCCATACCTGTTATAATAATGACATAAAGAGACATTCAATTACTTGATATAATAAAGGTATTATCTATTTATTTCATGTTTTTTTTTTTCCTATGAAGTCACAATGGGCTGGCTGAGAGAATAACACATAAGATACTATAGGTAGCAATGCAGCCAAGCGTGTAGAACCCACCCTAGAGGAGAGGGTGCCTGATTCTCAAATTTAACTCGCAGGGGAACGTTGCTCATACACGTGTGCTGTTGTTGTTTTCTAACTTTGAGCGCCTCTGGGGGAATCTCCTCTCTGACAAATTGGCAAATTCATCAAATTTAATAATAAATGAGTCAATTGAAACATTTCCAGAAAGAAAAATACCTGGTGGCCAGTAAATTGTACAGTACAATATTCTAAATTGTCAACTGCAGTAAACCCCTTTCTGGATTCCCCAGTCTGGATTTGATCTCTGAGTGTTGTTATCTGGTCCATGGTCAGTTTTGAGCATCTCTGATGTTCTTCTGTTTAGGAATAAAATTAGAAACCTTTCTCAAATCTTTCCTAAGCAGAAGAACATCAGAGCAGCCTCTTTCTTTCTCCTGACAACTTCTTCCTTGACTTCAGTCCATACGACCATAGCACACTGACAAATAGATTTCTGTTGCGTTTCAAATGTTTTATTGGCTCATTACAGTAGAAAAAGGCAACGTTTCGGGCCACACAGGGCCCTTTATCAAGCCTTGACTACTTGGTGGTCAGAATAGTCAGAAAATGACCAGCAGGTGGCGCTGTTGTAACAAAATTCATTTATATTAACAGCACATGTATCCTTTAATATCTTGGAATTAAAAATAAATAAATAATGAATGTACATTGCAAAAGTGCTTAGAATAGCCCCCTCATCAATTTTACATTCACTTATTTTAAAGGTTTACTTATCCTTTAATATCGTCGCCGGCGAATATATTTGCGAATTTGCAGGGAAAATTCCAATGTTTTTTGAGGCCGGTGACAATTTATACGCCGGCGTTGATTAACGGACGCCCATTGACTTTAATGGGCGCTGGCATCAACAAATCTGTGTTTTGCATATTTTGCGCCCGTTTCGCAAATTTTGCAGGGAAATCCATGGAATTTGTGGCAAAAAAGGACAAATTCGCCCATCACTACACATACAGTAAGGTTAAAGATCCATTGACAAAATTATACAGGGGACATTCAGTGCATAAGGAGAAGTATATTGTGCAAAGTTTGCTCTCACTCACCCTTCCTTCCCTGGAGCAGAATCCTGCAAATAGATCCACTGGGGGTTATACTATAATGTGATCCAGCAGATCCTGCACTGACAGCAGCCTCAGGAGATCCAGTACTACTGGGGTCGGGGATCCCTTACACTGAGCCAATCCAGTAGAAATGCAGCCTATGGAATTCTGCATGGGATCTGCTGGGGGATTCCCCGAATCAGTTGGGAAAATGCACCACTGGGAGGGAATGTTTGGATTAGATGGGGATCCCGTAGCTCCAGGTGGAGAATTCCTGGGATCAGAGGGGGAATCCTGCCCTGAATAGGGAAATCCTGGGATCAGAGGGGGAATCCTGCCCTGAATAGGGAAATCCTGGGATCAGAGGGGGAATCCTGCCCTGGAGTCTCCCAACAGCTGACAGCCCATTCCTTGCGATGCTTCTAAACGCGACTCACGACCGTGCGATCTGCAGCTTCTCCACCGCCAGTTCCCGGCCTGAACTCGGAGTTTCTCCAGAACGTCAGAAAACCCCAAACTCGGTGCCCGGAGCGGAGAACACGAAACCAAAGTGTAAGTGAACCAGAGCCGCTGTCAGCAGGAAAGGGGCTGAAACCGGCGATACCAACTGTTCTTCCCTTGTACCCGCAGCGCCACCTGCTGCCCCCAACCTGCAAACGCACCTGCTCTCATGTCACTCATGTTAGTTCCACTTCTAATTTCCTTCTTCTGTTTTATAAACTTTCTAAACAAACAGCCTGATGGAGTCACTTACACTGGGGAAAAAAAAGCCATAGAGGGTGCTGCAGCCTACTGACACATGCATTAGATTGCAAGCTCTTGTCAGCAGCACCCCAATTTCTGTTTTTTTCCCTTTAAATCTTATGTATGACATATCATTTATTGTTTATTATAAATGAATGGAAATTGCTGTATTGCTTGCCTCTTCTCCATTCCTATTTGCTGTACGTCACATGGCAGTGGGTACTAATGGGTTAATCCCTGATCACGTGACACGCAGGAAATGACATAGCAGTCAATAAATTTGAATTTCAGCCCCACCAATCCGTCCTTATTTTTCGTGCATCCCAATAGGAGCACATAGTAATGGTCTTTGTACACTTGATAAAGGGTATCGACCAGAAACATGTCCTGTAACCACAACCTGGAATAAAAGTTTTGCAGAGAGTCTGCTGGAGTTCTCCTTCCTGTACTATTTTGATTTACTGGCGCAGTGGAGTTGTCGGCACAAAGCAACTTAATTGGAAGCAGAACATTCAATTCCTCATCAGCTGTAGAGCTGTCGGCGCCGGCTGTTCTGCGGGTTTGCTGGTCTGGCCACAGGTCTTCTCAGTAGTGATTTTCACTCCTTTTTTCTGATCACGTCTACTTCCGATGATTTCACTTCCGATGATGTCACTTCTGGTTTACATTGACAGCACTTCCTGATTCTTGTTGGTCAGCGGGTCGCAGGTCTGGGTTGCGGATAAGGTACTTGCGGGTCGGGTAAGAATGCGGGTTCGGGTCCGGGTTGCAGGTACGGGTCAGGTAAGGGTTCCAAAAAATGGACCCGCACAAGACTCTGGCTCTTACAGACGAGCGTTTTTTGCTGCGTTCCACTACGTTGCGGTTATAGTGCATTCAGCCGCAGGGAATCGCAGGAGTAGACGCACTGAATTCTTTATTTATGCATTATTTTCGATTCACCATTGCTACTAGATTGAGATTACTCAGTGTATTTAATGTACATTAAAGGAGAAGCAAATGCTAAAATTAAGTAAACTTTATCAGAAAGGTCTATATAAATTCACCAGTAAACCCTCAAAGTAATGCTGCTCTGAGTCCTCTGTCAAAAGAAACACCACATTTCTTTCCTTCTATTGTGTACTCATGGGCTTCTGTATTAGACTTCCTGTTTTCAGCTTAAACCTCCTGGGCTTGGGCTTGAGCATGCTCAGTTTGCTCCTCCTCCCCTCCCTCCTTCCCTCTCTGCTGTAATCTGAATATTTCTACAGAAACACTAATAATCCCTCCCTTCTTTTCCACTTCCTGCTCCCTGAATTCCCAGGCTGTGCAGGGGACCTGGCAGCTCTCAGCTCACTGCACTGTAGGACAGGAACCAATCAGCAGCTAGCAGGACCTGATAGGGAACTGAAGCCTGTCTGTGCTTGTGTGACTGCAGGGCTGTGATTGGCTGTCCCCCTCCTACTGTGCTTCTGGCAGGGACCGTTAGGACACGCCCACCCCTCATTTGAAACTGGGACCACAGAGAACATCTATAGGGAGCTCCAATAAAGAGGCTATTTTTAAAGATAATATTAATTTTTAGCACCATGTAAAAGCAACACCATATATTACTTGATAGTGACCCATACCTCCAAACAATTTTGAAACCACACCCCTTTTTGCAACCACACCCCCTAATTACCATGCCCATTTTACAAAATTTGGCAGGTAATGAAAGTTTTAACACATTTCTGTAGTTTTGATGTCATCGATATCCTGATCTGTGCCACATAAGTGGTTAAATGGACTGTTTACATTATAGCCATGTGGCTTCCCCAGTGTCCGGCTCTAGAGAGGAACCCCCTTGTTCTGTCTAAACGTTTCTATTTTTAATACAGGGAAGCTGGGAGATATCAGCAAGAAGAGGAAAGGGACCTTCTCACACTCCGAAACTGCACAAGAACAGAGGAATTGACTTTTTACTTCTCACGGAATAAAAACGTCTAAATGTCTGCACGTGAACATTACATGGTTAATCTGTTACAAGGCAAACTGAGACTTACCCACCTTCCATGGGAATTGTGTTATCCTGGATCACCCCAAAAATCTATTCCGCGTATGGAGATACAGGATCGGGTCAATCAAGGCCTCATTGTGAAGTATGCAGAATCCTTTCATGTAGAGTGAGCTTGTATTTGAACTATAGTTTCCCTTTAACACTCTAGGGGGCATTGTTTACGAACAATGGAGATAAATATCTACATGGCAACTAATCAGCAATTCGATTTAAACAGCCACCTACAAGTTAAGGTGGCCATACACGGGCCAATATAAGCTGCCGACAGACCGAGTCGGCAGTTTATTGGCCTGTGTATGGGGCCCCCCCGACGGGCTTCCCCGATCGAGATCTGCCCGAAAGTCGGGCAGATCTCGATCGGATGGGACAAAAAATCCCGTCGGATCGCGGCCGCATCTGTTCGTTGATGCGGTCCCACGATCCGACCGCCCGTTCCCATTCGTTAGGATCCAATCATTGGGCCCTAGGGCCCACAATCGGATCAGCCCGATATTGCCCACCTCAAGGTGGGCATATCTGGGAGAGATCCGCTCGTTTGGCGACTTCGCCAAACAAGCGGATATCTCCATGTATGGCCACCTTTAGAAATCAAAAGCAAAGATCTGATTGGTTGCTATGGGTAGCGGCTCCAGAGATCTCCAGAGATATTTATCTCCAATGTTAGTAAACATGTCCCTAGACTGACAATAATATATTCACTGTGCCCCATTTAGAGTCATTGTTCTCCAGTGCAAACCTCCCAAACGGCGCAATTTTTGCGTGCCTGTTTTATGGCCACACCAACTATATAACACAAACTTTTTACAAAATTTGTTAGGTTAAGGAAAGTTTGAATGCATTTCTTGGGGTTTTAGGGTTCAGGATTTATGTGTTTTTACAGTTTTGCCAATGAAGGTGAATTGCCCTTTAACCTTTTAACCACGCCCATTTTGTGGTCACACCCCCCACTACCATGTTCTACATTTTACAATATTTGGCAGCTTATGAAAGTTTGAAAACATTTCTGTGGTTTTTATGTTATTACAGTTTTGCTAATGAAGGTGAATTGCCCTTAAAAGCTGCAAGTCACCGTTTTCCCAAGAGACCTGCTTATCTTAAATTGTTACAATTGTTTCTTTGCTTATCTTAAATTGTAACAAATGTATCTAAGTGCACCTGCCTCATATTTGGCAGAGAGCCCAAAGCCAATGACGTTTTAGAAACGTTGTATCTTTTTCTGGCTGTTCAGTGCAGGAGATCAAAGAGAAAGTCGGGACATTTCTGTAACAATCCAGGACTGCGGGTGGTTGAGCTATCAAAATCGGGACTGTCCTGTGAAAAATGGGACAGTTGGGAGGTATGTGAACTTACAAATCATGTTCATCAGGATCTGCCATCATTTAATGGAAACATTGTTACATTTATGTAAAAATTAGTTTCTTTGTGGCATCATCGAAGGTTTCCAGGATCACAATAGACCGTGTTGATGCCACAATCCACAGCAAATACTTCCATAAAGAATACTCCCGCAGCTGCTTCATTCATTTTTCACTTTAACTTACCTGTAAGGCAGTTTCATTGGTCCGTGTAAGGCTGGAGGCCCAGCCACGATAAAAGCAGAGATGGTCCAGTGCAAAGAGGTTGCCGTGGGTAACTGCGCTGAGGCAACAACTCCCAGTGTTCATCAATGAGCCCCACAGGCATTACATGTACAATGTATTTGTATTATTCCTCTTTTTATTCAGGCCTCTCCTATTCATGTTCCAGCCTCTTATTCAAACCAATGCATGGTTGCTAGGGGAATTTGGACCCTAGCAACTAAATTGCAAACTGGAGAGCTGTTAAATAAAAATCTGGATAATTAAAAAAAACAACACAAATAATAAAAAATGAAAACCAATTACAAATGGTCTCAGAATATCCCTCTCTACATCATACTGACAGTTTCTACACTTTGGGCTGTAAGTAGTTCTAACCAGGCGTTCATCAGGGGAGCACGGGGTAAACCTGCCTGGGCCTCTCCTATTTATATCCCAGTCTCTTATTCATATCAATGCATGGTTGCTAGGGTAATGTGGACCCTAGCAACCAGATACACCAGGTGAAATTACAAACTGGAGAGCTGCTGAATAAAAAGCTAAATAACTCAAAAACCACAAAAGGAAAACCCAATTGCAAATAGTCTCAGAATATCACTACATCATACTGACAGTTAAGCCAGAGTTTCCTGACCCACTGTGAGGAGACACTAATACAACACAACAAGGAAGCCAGGAGCTCAATACAGTGACAGACCACGCCCCCTTCCCGGCTCAAACTGGTCGCACGTCATTTCCCAAACTTTCTCGGACACTTCCTGAAACTCCAGCTCTGGCCGATACCACATGGCGCAGAGGGGTGGGGGAGGTGACGAGTACATTAATATAGAGAATATTACCAAGGCAGCGCGTTGACTGGATCCAGCCGCATTATCGGTATTAGTCAAAATTTTAACGGGGTTGAATTGCTGTTGCTATTGGATTATGGTGAGTGTATTTTTGTTGTTTCAAACTCTCGCTCCCCTGCTTGTTGAATGGTTTGGCCCATGTTGAGATTAGTTGTGGTTTGTGGAGCCTCATCATTCAGCTGGAGAGTTTCCATATCCCACTGTTACAGGAATTATTGCTGCTCCTGTCTGTCTTCCTCCGGGTAAGTGACTGTACTGGGATGGGAGACTGTACTGGGATGGGAGACTGTACTGGGAGAGCTGTACTATACTGGGAGAGCTGTACTGTCCTGGGGGAGCTGTCCTGGGGGAGCTGTACTGGGAGAGCTGTACTGTACTGGGAGAGCTGTACTGGGATGGGAGACTGTACTGGGGGAGCTGTACTGGGATGGGGGACTGTATTGGGAGAGCTCTACTGGGATGGGGGGCTGTACTGGGAGACTGTACTGGGGGGCTGTATTGGGAGGCTGTACTGGGGGGCTGTATTGGGAGGCTGTACTGGGATGGGGGGCTGTACTGGGAGACTGTACTGGGGGGCTGTATTGGGAGACTGTACTGGGGGGCTGTATTGGGAGGCTGTACTGGGATGGGGGGCTGTACTGGGGAGCTGCGTGTGAGTGGGTGGGTGAGTGGCAGAGGGAATTGGTGGGTAAATGAATGGGGACAAGTGGTTGGCTGCCTGCCTGTCTGTCAGTGAATGGAGCAGGTAGTTGTGGGATAAGGGCTGCTTGTGGGTAAGTGAATGTAGGACAGGCTGCTGGTGGGATATGCTGCTAAATGAATGGGTGGGAGGCAGACGGTGGCCTCTGCTGGGTGTGGGTATGTGAGTGGGGAGCAGACAGCGCATGGAAAATGCTGGGTGTATGTAAGTGGGTGGGAGGCAGCTGGTGGGATATGCTGAGTGTTGCCAAGTGAATGGGGTTTAAGCAGCTGGTGAAATGTGCAGGGTATGGTTAAATAAATGGGGGGACAGGCAGCTGGTTGGACATTTTCAGAATAAAATCAATATGTCAGGGTAAGATTTAGTGGCATCCAGACCAGCCTTTCATGCAGCTCCATCCAACATTCACTCACTGCTCAGAGCCTGTATCTCTTGTATCCCTCACAGACTGATTGGATAGAATTGCACTTGCTGTAAACTCTGTGACTGTTGTATGAAATCGAAGCATTTGTCACGCACTCACTCACACTCATACTGTTGACGCAAAGCTTTTCTAATTATTCTCCACTTCCTCTGTGGTCAGGTGTAGTACAACATTCACTTCCTGTGTGATCATTTTGCAGAAGTCCCTATTGTTGGTGCCCAGTGACTTTGTGGGTGCCCAGTGGAACACGGACTATGGGATTTGGGCTCCGCACCCTTCCAGCGACAGACATCCAGACTGCGGCTCTTACCAACTTCTTCTTCTTAACCCTTGTGACTGCTTTTTTGCAGCTTCCTTGTGTAAGTCTGGGACTTTCATTTAATAGTGATCAACACTGGAGATATTTACTCTTTTGTGTAGAGTTTTTTTTCTTCAAAACACATCAGTTAATAGTGCTACTCCAGCAGTATTCTGCACTGAAATCCAATTCTCAAAAGAGCAAACCGATTTTTTTATATTCAATTTTGAAATCTGACATGGGGCTAGACATTTTGTCAGTTTTCCAGCTGCCCCCAGTCATGTGACTTGTGCCTGCACTTTAGGATGGAACTACTTTCTGGCAGGCTGTTATTTCTCCTACTTACTGAATCAGTCTCAGTGGGACTTGGCTTTTACTACTGAGTGTGGTTCTTAGATCTACCAGGCAGCTGTTATCTTGTGTTAGGGAGCTGTTATCTAGTTACTTCCCATTGTTCTATTGTTTGGCTTCTGGGGGGGTGATATCACTCCAACTTGCAGTAAAGAGTGACTGAAGTTTACCAGAGCATAAGTCACATCACCAGGGGCAGCTGGGAAATTGACAAAATGTCTAGCCCCGTGTCAGATTTCAAAATTGAATATAAAACAATCTGTTTGCGCTTTTGAAAAATGGATTTCAGTGCAGAATTCTGCAGGAGTAGCACTATTAACTGATGTGTTTTGAAAAAAACATGTTTTCCCATGACAGTATCCCTTTAATGACATACAGTTCTTAAAGAAATACTGACACAATTCTGACATAGTAGTGCTGCATTAGTAATGTTAATGGACAGGTCAATGGGCTTGTTCACTTTTAAATTAACTATTCATGTGATGTAGAAAGTGATATTCTGAGACAATTTGCAATTGGTTTTCATTTTTTATTTGTGTTTTTTTTTTTTTTTTTTTTTTTCATTTTAGCTTTTTCTTCAGCAGCTCTCCAGTTTGCAATGTCCACAGTCTTGTTGCTACAGTCCATATTACCCTAGCAACCATGCATTGATTTTTATTAAGAGACTGGATAGTGAATAGGAGAGGCCTAAATAGAAAAATGCAAAATACAAAGTAGCAATACAGTAGCCTTACACAGCCTTTGGTTTTGGATGGGATGAGTGGCCCCCATTTGAAAGCTGGAGAAAAAAAACAAATAATTTAAAACTATAAAACATGAAGGCCAAATGCTTAGAATTAGTTATTCTATAACATATTAAAGGGCCGTTTACCTTTAAGTTAACTTTAAGTGTGTTATAGAATGGCCAATTCTAAGCAGCTTTTCCATTGGTCTTCATTATTTATTTTTATGAATTCTGAATTATTTGCCCGCTTCTTCTGACTCTTTCCAGCTTTCAAATGTGGGGTCACTGACCCCCATCTAAACACAAACACTCTATAAGGCTACATATGTATAGATATTGCTACTTTTTATTACTCATCTTTGTATTCAGGCCTCCCATATTCATATTTCAGTCATTTATTCAAATCAGTGCATGGTTGCTAGGGGAATTTGAACCCTAGCAACCAGATGGCTGAAATTGCAAACTGGAAAGCTGCTGAATTAAAAGCTAAATAACTAAAAAAAAAAAAAAAACAACACAAATAATAAAAAATGAAAACCAATTGCAAATTGTCTCAGAATATCACCCTCTACATCAAACTAACAGTTAAGTCAAAGGTGACCAACCCTTTTAAAATAAATAAGATGAAGAGATGCCAGTTGCTTTGCTTTGACTGTTCTCTGCTCTTTCCCCAGGGATGATTGTGGGTACATGAGGTGCTGAAGCCACACTGAAATACTCGAGGGGCTCTTCTGCTTGATTTATTAAAGAGAAATACGGGCACATGCACAGCTGTTACATCACTGGATGTAACTCAATACAAGAAGGAATAGAATGAGCACCATGGCTTGTGGGAGCACCATGAACAGTTTTGATATGAACTCCATCCCTCTTGTGGCTTTAAATTATACAGTCAGACACAGGCTGTGTTTGTATCTCAACCCTAATGCTGTGGTGGCTGCTGACTGGACTCGATTGGCCGAAGAGATGGGCTACGACTACCTGGAAATCAGGAATTTTGATCGGTACCCGGACTCCACCATGAAGTTACTGGAAGACTGGGAAAAGAAGTGCTTCCGGGCTACTGTTGGAGGGCTACTGGAGATGTTAAAGAAAATGGAAAGAAACGATATCCTAACGGATCTTGCACCACTTATTGGTATGTATATACCATGGGGGGAGATGTACATTGTATTGCATACATTATTATTATTACATTAATTCAAACCATCCAATCAGAGGTCCTACAGATCAGACCTAATGGCTGCTTGTTTCATGGGCCAGGACTATGTATCAAAGTAAGTTAGGTTGAAAAAAAGACCCACGTCCATCAAGTTCAACCTTTTAAGTCTATATATAACCTGCCTAACTGCCAGTTGATCCAGAGTAGTGACCCCCAACCACTGGCTCATGAGCAACATGTTACTCACCAAGCTTTTAGATGTTGTTCCCAGTGGCCTCAAAGCAGGAGATTATTATTTAATTCCAGGCTTGGAGGCAAGTTGGTGAACTAAAAAAAAACAGGTGTACGGTCAAATAAAGCCTCCTGTAGGCTGCCAGTCCACATAAGGGCTACCAAATAGCCAATCACAGCCCTTATTTGGCACCATCAATTGTAAAAAAGAGTTGGGGAGAAACAAAAGCTTGAAAAAGCTTTTGTTTCTCCCCAACTCTTTTTACAATTGATTGTGGCTCATGGGTAAAAAAGGTTGGGGACCCGTGATCCAGAGGAAGGCAAAAAAACAGTTTGAAGCCTCTCCAATTTGTCTCAGTCCCTGGATCAACTTGTACTATGAGCTATCTCCCATAACCCTGTATTCCCTCACTTGCTAAACACCATCCAACCCCTTCTTAAAGCTATCTAATGTATCAGCCTGTACTAGAGTCCTGCGCGGGTCCATTTTTTGGAACCCCACCCGTACCCGCAACCTGCCATGCGCAACCCAGACCCGCAATCCGCATTCTTACCCCCGCTCGGACCCGATACCCGACCCGCAAATACCTTATCCACAACCCGGACCCGCTGACCATCAAGAATCAGGAAGTGCTGTCATTGTAAACCGGAAGTGACATCATCGGAAGAAGACATGATCAGAAAAAAGGAGTAAAAATCGCTATTGAGAAGACCCGCAGAACTGCCAACCCGCGTTTATACCCGCACCTGGAACTTCTACCCGCAGGGTACAGAAGGTTTTTGCAGGTAACCTGCGGGAACCCGACACGCTGCAGGACTCTAGCTTGTACAACTGATTCAGGGAGAGAATTCCACATCTTCACAGCTCTCACTGTAACAAACCCCTTCCCAATATTTAGCTGGAACCTCTTTTCTTCTAATTGGAATGGGTGACCTTGTGTCAGCTGGAAAGACCTACTGGTAAATCAAGCATTAGAGAGATTATTATATGATCCCCTTATATATTTATACATAGTCATCATATCACCCCTTAAGCGCCTCTTCTCCAGTGTGAACATCCCCAATTTGGCCAGTCTTTCCTCATAGCTAAGATTTTCCCTTTACCAGCTTAGTTGCCCTTCTCTGTACCCTCTCTAATACAATAATGTCCTGTTTGAGTGATGGAGACCAAAACTGTACAGCATATTCAAGATGGGGCCTTACAAGTGCTCTATACAGTGGAACAATGAACCCCTTCTCCTTCGAAGTTGCTACATGGGCAGCAGTGCATTGTGGGCAAGCTGAGGGTAACCGAGGCGTTTCGTGACTATATAAAAATACGAGGCCGAAGGCCAAGTGTTTTTATACAATTCATAAAACTCAGAGGTAACTTCTAATATCCTCATATTTTGCAACTGGCGGTATTTTATTTATTATAATACACACATTTCAGTGAGTCATGTGACAGAAATGACATCAGAACTCACCGTTTATAACTGATGACATCAGAACTCACCGTTTATAAGGATATAATTTACAAGATATTCATGGCTTTTGTGTATTATATACAGTATCTGCATAAAAGCACCATAGGGAGATGCAGTATTCTCTACACTTCCAGGTTTCTCTTTGGTCTGCACAGAAAGGGTTAAATGTTGCAAACGATTTGACTAAATGTCCCGACATACTAACCTTTATATTTAATGTTTCAGAGGCCGACTGTAAGAAGTACCTAGAGAAGAAGCACAGTCCCCTGCCATTGCAAGATGATAATGTGGACAGCAGTGAGCAATACCGAATTACGAAAAGTGACGATCCTTATGGTACGGAGGGGCCAATGTTTTCTTACTTTGCAATGGACAAACTGCTTGTAAAGGAAAGCTAGTTAAAGCTAGTTAAAGCTAATTAGATTACTGGTACAAGAGCCAGTGTTGCCTGGTAGAGGAAACACTGTTATAGGGAAATGCAGCTCTTTAGTTTAGAAATGAATCCAATGGAGGTGCACACCGTCAGTTGTTTATCTCCGTCCTGATATCCATAAATCATGTAACTGTGTGTCTTCTCTGACACATTTAAATGATTTATAGAATTTAGAAGGATTTTGTTATGATTTTCATGGTGTCATTTTAATTTCTAAATGACACTTGTTTACACTGCAAATAATTCCCTCTACCATGTAAGATGTCATTCCTGACCCAACAAGTTGTAACATTGGTGTGTAGGTGCATCTTCGGTCATTTTGCCTGGTCATGTGCTTTCAGAAAGAGCCTGCACTTTAGGATGGAACTGCTTTCTGGCAGGCTGTTTCTCCTACTCAATGTAACTGAATGTGTCTCAGTGGGACCTGGATTTTTACTACTGAGTGCTGTTCTTAGATCTACCAATGTGCTGTTATCTGGTTACTTTCCCATTGTTCTGCTGATGGCCTGCTGGGAAGGAAGAGCAGCAGTAAAGAGTGACTGAAGTTGATCAGAGCTCAAGTCACATGACTGGGGGCAGCTGAGAAACTAACAATATGTCCAACCCCATGTCAGATTTCAGAATTAAATATAAAAAAAACGTGTTTCCTCTTTTGAGAAGCAGATTTCAGTGCAGAATTCTGCTGGAGCAGCACTATTAACTATTAAGCAACAAATTATTGTTGCTTTTTATTACTCCTCTTTCCATTCAGGCCTCCCATTCATTTTACATTCCCTTATTTAAATCCATGCATGGTTGTTAGGGTAACTTGGACCCTAGCAACCAGAATTTGCAAACTGGAGAGCTGCTGAATAAAAATCTAAATAACTCAAAAACCACAAATAATAAAAAAATGTAGACCAATTGCAAATTTTCTCCGAATATCGCTCTGCATGTCATATTAATTTAATTGAAAGGTGAACAACCCTTTAAGCAGAGGGCCCCAGTACATTAAAATTTCCCATGAAACCACTGCTCATATCAGGACCCCACTACTAACTCAAAGCAACACCAAGCTGTCTCTTTTAGTGCCAATAGATACTCCCACAAAGTATTTACACTAGATAGTAGCCAAATAGCCTGAACAGAAGGAAATGTACAATATGTAGAAGGGTTTCATTATCTACTAGATATGAATATCCCAGCACACACACTCTCACTCTCACTCTCACTCTCTCTCTCTCTCTCTCTCTCTCTCTCTCTCTCCCTCTCCCTCTCTCCCTCTCTCCCTCTCTCCCTCTCTCCCTCTCTCTCCCTCTCTCCCTCCCTCACGTATTTGACCGGTTCAAGATTAAACTGAATTTTAACCCAATATAATATACTTTCCTTGTTTTCACTCAACAACCCTGCTCACTATACTGTGTGTTTTTGTTTATTTCTGATTAACCCCTCGCAGGAAGCATGCCGGAGACATTTGACGCTTTCATCTGCTGCTGTGCCCAAGATATCTTGTTTGTGCAGGAGATGATCAGTCGGCTGGAACAGACAGATTATAAACTCAAACTGTGCGTCTTTGATAGGGACGTCCTTCCGGGAACCTGCTTGTGGTCCATAACCAGTGAGCTTATAGAGAATAGGTAAAGACTCCATATGTAGCAATCTAATGCTTTGGGTGTGATACACTGAGTGTTTTGCTTGGTGCTGTTACAGCAGGAGGGCCGCCATCAGGGGGTACAAGTGTAACGGGCCTAAGGGGGGCCCAGCAGTGCTGAATTTTTTCGAAAGTGCCATGCCTCCCTTGAAAGCGCTGAAGCTGTGCCTCCTCCTTCTGAAGTCCCGAACAGCCGAAATGCAGAAAAGCCAAACCGCCAAGACACCAAAGTATCGAAAAGAACCGAAGCCTCGAAAACAGTGGAAATGGAAGTCCTGAAACCGCAAAAGGACCCGGAGTCATGAAAGGAGGCAAAGTTGAAGTGCTGAAGCCACAAGTTCAATTCTACTGAACACCAATGTGTGTGTGTGTGTGTTTTTTTTTTTTTTTTAATCCCCTGGTCACCAAAGTATTATATTAATACTCTATAGACCCCTGCCAACAATGTTTTTATTTATTTTAAACTATTCTTTAGGGCCCCAATTTTTTTTAACTTGTATTTTTTTTTTTTTATAACTTATAGGGAGGGCCCTGGTCCCCAATAGGTTTTTATAACTTGTGTGTGTGTGGGGGGGGGGGTTACCTTTTTTAGCGCTGATGTCTGTGTGGTCTTTTAACTGTGATGTGGAGTGGGCGGGATCTGGGGTGGACAGGGCCCCCAAAAATGTTATTGTAAGGGGCCCCATGATTTCTAACGGCGGCCCTGAACAGCAGTATAGCGCATCACTTCTGTGGTACCTGGGCATTTGTTTAAACTGTGACCCACATGGGGTCTTTGCTGTGTGCTCTGAGCAGCCCCCCAACCACTGCTGATACTGAGTGTTAATCCACAATGTATCAGATTGTTATATGTCCGCATGATATATTTGGCATTAAAAAGAATTTGATGTTTCTGTTTTATCTGCATAACATGAAAGTGTCGATACAAAGGAACCTGTCATTGTTTTATAGGTGTCGCAAGATGGTGGTGATCATATCTGATGATTATCTGGACAGCAGCGAGTGTGATTTTCAGACCAAATTTGCTCTTAGCCTTGGTCCAGGTAAGATTGATTTGGGTAGTATAATCACTAATTCTATTACTGTACTTCTAAAGATGACCATACACTGATTTATTTATCATATTATTTGCCCATATATGGGGCCTTCCAATAGGCCTCTCCAACTGATATCTGGCCATAAATAAGGCAGGTGGAGGACTGTCTAGTTCATGCGGCCTTCGTCCTGTTGGCGCCCAAAAAATCTAGGGCTGAACAATCGGATTAGCCGGATATTGCCCTGGCTTTGTTGGGCACATCGGGAGAAAGATCCGTTTGTTTGGCAACCTCACCAAATGAGCGGGTCATATACTGTATTACTGCCTTAAAGGGGAACCATCATAAAAATGAACATAAGCTTCATTGTACTGAAATAAGAAACCTACGGTAAATACAATCAATTAAATATTCTGCATCATTTCTGTAATAATCAAGTTAATTTTCACTATCCCTCAGCATTTATCTCTCATTCATTGACAGATCAAATATTTGTTATATGGCGGGGCCCTTTTGCCTTGAAGATGTATTAGAGCTCACTCTATTAAACACCAGACACCATGGGGCAAATTCACTAAGATTCGTAGTTGCGCCAGGCGTAACTTCGCCGCACTTCGCCAGGCGTAGTTTCACCAGCGCTTCACAAATTCACTAAAATCTGAAGTTGCACTCAGGGGTAGCGTAAGGTTGCGAAGTTGCGCTAGCGTTGATTCACTAAGTGAAGCGAAGTTACACTAGCGAAGGCTAATTTGCATACAGCGCCACATTCAAATTTCAATGGAGGAATACGTATCAGCACTACAAATGCCTAGAAAACCTTCAAATCAGCAAATATAAATTTAAGTCTAGGTAAGTTGCCATGAGTCAGGAAATGTAGGGGGGAAGGAGGGGAGCCCCAAAAATATTTTTGATCTTTTTCAGCCTATCACCCATCATGTAGAAAACACGCCAGTGTTTTTTGGGACTTAGAAACATTTTTTACTTTTTTTGAAGCAATCCCTATCTACTCTATTGCGCTTAGCCTGGTCTGAGGTGGCGAAGGAAGTCTAGCGTAAAAGGTAGCGTTCAGTACACTGCGCGCGTTAGTGAATTTGCGGTTACGTCCGTAGTGAAACTTCGCCAGACGTAAGGGTGCGAAATAACACTAGCGAATCTACGCCAGCGTTCATTAGTGAATTTGCGCAGTAACGAAAATGCCAAACGCTAGCAAAGTAACGCTAGCGTTCGGCGCTTAGTGAATTTGCCCCCATGTCTCTCTACATGCAGAATTTGTGCAGAAGGCAGTTATTTTGTTAGATTTCGTTTGTACTGGAATCAGTTATTTGAGTGAGCTCTAATACATCTGCTAGGAAAGGAGCCCCCCTATAAGATATATTGGATCTAACTGACAATGAATATCTGACACCCAACTGCTGCATGAAGACAGAATGAAGAGAAACAGATGCTGAGAGAGGGATAGTAAAGATAAACTTGATTATTTCAGAAACAATGCAGAATATTTAATTGATTGTATTTAGAAAGTATCTTATTTCAGTATGATGAAGCTTGTATTACATTTTCGAGATAGTTCCCCTTTAAGGCTGTTGGTGCAAGGTCTCCAGTGTATTTCAATAAAATAACCTAAACCTGTCAAGTAGTTGGGGGCAGCAGGGGTAGTTTCAGGTGCTTTTTTGACACTGTTCTTGAGCACTAAGACCAAAATTCAGTAAAGGACGAAACGCCTAACGCTAGCATGAATTCGCCAGCATAGCACAATTTCGTTAATTCGCCGATTCACTAACGGACGTTGGCATAAATTCGCTAGTGTTACTTTGACCCTTACGCCTGGCGAATTTGCGCAACGGACGTAACTACGCAAATTCACTAAAGTGCGCATTTTTCTGAACGCTACCTTTTACGCCACCTCAGACCAGGCGAAGTGCAATAGAGTAGATAGGGATTGCTTCAAAATAAGTTAAAATTATTTCTAAGTCCCTAAAAACGCTGGCGTTTTTACTTTTTTTATGGGTGATAGGCTGAAAAAGTTTGAAACATTTTTTGGGGCTCCCCTCCTTCCCCCCTACATTTCCTAACTCATGGCACCTTAACTATACAGTGGGCACATGTGTAGGGCAAAATAAACATTTTATTTGCTGTTTTGAAGGTTTCCCAGGCTTGTGTAGTGATGCTACATATACCTCCATTGCAATTCAATTTGGCGCCGTATGCAAATTAAGCATCGCTAGCGTAACTTCGCTTTGCTTGGCAAATTAACGCTAGCACAACTTCGCAACCTTACGATTCCCCTGAGCGCAACTTCGGATTTTAGTGAATTTGCGTAGCGCTGGTGAAAATACGCCTGGCGAAGTGCGTCGAAACGGACGCTGGTGAATTTGGGCCTTAGTGTGCCATTATCCTTAGGGAATCCATTTACAAGCACAATTGTTAACACTATTTGTACCACAAATCATAGCTGTTACACCGTCCGAGCTCTGGAGCTCCGTGCCAAGGCGTAGAATTTATTTGTTGATGCGCTCATCGGGCACTGAAGCGTTAATACCTGTGGATTCATATTGCTGGAGGAGATATATGAATATATATCCTGATCTATTTCAATGTTGATATGTAGTGAGTACCTGTTGGAAACTGCAGTGGGTGGGGCTAGAACTATCCTAAAGCCAATCAAAACATGAATACAGCCAGCAGTTATCACATCTGCTCCAGGAGGAACAAATATGTCCAGTTTAGTGGTTTTACTTTTGTCATGTCTGACTCCTGCACAAGTCTTTCTATGCACGGCCATAATTCAGGGTGTCCGTTTTTATTTACTTATTTATTTTGTCTTCCAGGGGCTCGGGAGAAACGCCTCATTCCTGTAAAGTACAAACCTATGAAGAGGCCGTTCCCCAGCATTCTGCGCTTCATCACTTTGTGCGACTATACAAACCCTTACACTAAAGTCTGGTTCTGGGACAAGCTCGCCAAAGCTTTGGCCCGGTAAAATGGGCTTACATCAGCCCCAGCAATTGTGCCGTTGGAAAGATAACCATTTAACCGAGGATTAACCCCCTCCTGCAGACATGGAGGGACTAAAGATGTTTATATAGAATATAATTATTATTATAACTCTGCTGTCTCCAGCAAGCCAGGGACCAATACCACTTTTTAATGAAGTTATTCTCCGGTAATTTCTATTTTAATGTTTATTTTTCAATCTATAAAATTATAGGAGAAAAGGGAGAGTTTTATAAGAAGAAAATGCCAATCAAAAATCAGCCTCTATATTAATCTAGTCAGTAGATTAATATTGGGCAGATTCAGTGCTTAAGTAAAGCCTCATTAGGTGGAAGCGGCTCCTTTTTTTCCCCCATTCAGTTATGAGATGACTGAATTGATTATGACGGTGGTAGAAATGGATATAATAAAATTTGCACTTTTCTTGCACCTTTTTGGTGTGTCCCTACACACCAAATATTATAATTATAATTCCTGCAAGTAAGGTTCTCAAAAATGATTAAACTATATATTTTTATCTCTGTGCATCGTTTTTTTTTTTTTTTTCCTGCAGTATGCTACTGCTGCTCACCACCAGTATGGTAGCTCCCACTCCTATAATGCTTTGCTGAAATGCAAAAAAATATGTTTTATCAGTGCTGACATTGCAGAAAAAAAATATTGGCAGATCTGTGCCCAGTTTGTTCCCCCTTGTACTGGTTTGCTCCAGAACAATCCGATCATCATAGCTTTTGGGTGAGAAACAATGTGGTCCTCACCTGATGGGATTTCGAAACCTGTATTATAGAGACTTGTCAGATTTTAAACATAATTTTATTTTAGCCCAGTCTCTGTTGATGAAAATCAGCCCCAAAAATCTCTGAGAAGCAGTGACAGGCAGATTTCTAAGTGCTCTTACACACGGGCGTTTTTTTCCTGCGCTTTCTTCCGTTCAGCCGCAGGGAAGTGCAGGAGTAGACGCACTCAATTATTATGAAGGGGGCTGTACTCACACAGAAGCATTAAAGCGCCGGTTGGGACACAGCATGTTGCATTTCACCTGCGTTTGGCGTAGGGATGCACTGAATACAGGATCCGGCCTTTTTCAGCAGGATTCGGCCGAATTCTTCTGCCCGGCCGAACCAAATCCGAATTTGCATATGCAAATTAGGGGCGGAGAGGGAAATTGCGTGACTTTTTGTCACAAAACAAGTAAGTAAAAAATGTTTTCCCCTTCTCATCCCTAATTTGCATATGCAAATTTGGATTTGGTTCGGTATTCGGCCGAATCCTTTGCGAGGGATTCGGGGGTTCGGCCGAATCCAAAATAGTGGATTCGGTGCATCCCTAGTTTGGTGAATACATGCGTCTGTGTCAGTACAGCCCCCTTCATAATATAATTATGGGGGCCTTCGACACCAACTGTCTGCTACATACAATGCTGTTCTCACATCTGTACCCCGGCGGATTCACAACACTTCACACATCCATTCATGTAACTCTCACAAGTAACACCTGTATCTAGGAGTTGTATGACACATTGGATAATCCTATCACAGTAACTACACAGAATCTCCTCTTAACAAGTAAATATTCCTTTGTTTTTACATCTGTTTCCCCAAGACACAATTTCTGACATTCTCAGACACCCAGTCTACATCAGATCCTTAATTAACCTCAGGCCTGTTCCCAGTTTATAACTAATATACTCAATTTTCTTCAACACCTCTGTGAGATCTCACCTCTTTGAAGAGTTACAATGTGCCATTGGGATTGGATTAGTGGAAGAGTTTATATGCCGAGAACTTCCCACACCAGTCAGTTGTACTGAAGAAGCTGCTCGGATGAGTAGTGAAATGTCTTCAATGATTACTCAGCAAGTCCAGTTGTTTTTAGATTGACCTATACTAGATATACCATGACCTGGATGAATGAAAATCTTCATAGTCATATTGACGGATCGTGTTGCGTTGCATCAACTGTCGGATGCAGATGCGTCCCATCAACAATGCGACACAATCCAACAATAGCATTACTTACCTTATTTCCGTCAGATCTGACGTGACACTTGAGTTTTTGCACAGTGCGTCGGAACGCGCTGGATTCGTCCGTGAAGTCCTGACACCTAACGTGTTGCTGCACTGAAGGACTGAAGGTAACAATATGGCAGCTCCCACACATATAAATACAGCTGTGCAAAAAAAACTAAAAAAAAAAAAACACCGACCATATAAGATAAATATTGTTGGTTGTCAGGCAGTAACGCTGGAGCTGTGAGTGAGCTCTGCATTCAGTGCAGCACAATAGGGTGTGTAATTGCTCCAAAGTAGCAGATGTTTTGTCTGCAGAATTAATGGTGCCGAGTGAATGGGATAAACAACTATTTGGATTTGTAGCAGAGCCACTTTACTGATATTATCAGATTTGGAACATGTCGATGAATAGCATTACCCCCCTCTATATTAGTAAGAACTAATCACTAAATGCAATATTGTCTTGTATAAAAAAAGGAATTGATAATGAGCAATGTCTATTTTCCTAGTGACTTATTAAGGTTAAATAATAGAACTATAAAAACTACTAGGCCCGGAACTAGTGTCACACATCTGGTGTTTCACATTTCCATCACATGCTTTCACCTGTGCCCCCCTCTCAATAATAATAATAATAATATCTGATGAGCAGCAGTAAAATCCAGTTGGCTGATGGTTACGCTGTGATGTCACAGGGGGTTGCACAACATGCAGCTTTCATTGGCAGATTAGCTCCTCCTCATCCTTATCATATTAGCTGATCTGTGTGTATCACTAACTGGGCCAAATGAGAAGTAATGGAGTGATGAGCCCTCAGGTGGTTGGGTGGTACAATGCCATCTTTGCCTTGGGTGTCAAAAAGAGCCTGTATTACTGGACAAATAAATTCAAATAAATTGGTATAGATTGCTTAATTTCTAGTAACTAATCAGTGTATTCCCAGTACAATGCAATGTGCCGTAAAACTACAGAAGCATAGGTATTCCCCTGTACTAAGCAGAATTCAGCAGGAACAGTCCCCTAAGTTTGCTCATAGTCTGTACAGAGAGATCCCATAAAACTATGGCAGCATAGGTATTCCCTGTACTAACCACAATTCAGCAGGAACAGTCCCTAAGTTTGCTCATAGTCTGTACAGAGAGATCCCATAAAACTATGGCAGCATAGGTATTCCCTGTACTAAGCACAATTCAGCAGGAACAGCCCCTAAGTTTGCTCATAGTCTGTACAGAGAGATCCCATAAAACTATGGCAGCATAGGTATTCCCTGTACTAAGCACAATTCAGCAGGAAAAGCCCCTACGTTTTCTCATAGTCTGTAGAGAGAGATCCCATAAAACTATGGCAGCATAGGTATTCCCTGTACTAAGCACAATTCAGCAGGAACAGTCCCTAAGTTTGCTCATAGTCTGTACAGAGAGATCCCATAAAACTATGACAGTATAGGTATTCCCTGTACTAAGCACAATTCAGCAGGAACAGTCCCTAAGTTTGCTCATAGTCTGTACAGAGAGATCCCATAAAACTATGACAGTATAGGTATTCCCTGTACTAAGCACAATTCAGCAGGAACAGTCCCTAAGTTTGCTCATAGTCTGTACAGAGAGATCCCATAAAACTATGACAGCATAGGTATTCCCTGTACTAAGCACAATTCAGCAGGAACAGTCCTGAGGCCAGAAAGGGAGGTAGGGGCAGTGGCACAAGTTCCAAGTAGGGCGTGGATCTGGGCTGGAGGGGCCCACAAGGGATGAGGCCACTTAGAGACCCCATGGAGACCTTAGAATCAAATGGAAATTGATATACGATGGCTGTTTATTCGTCTTTTGAAAGCTTCCTTTGGAGACAATAAATAGAAAGAAACTTACTAGAATAATACGACAGAAAACAATGGTATTTTGGACACTGCGTGAACCTAAAACTATACATTTATATTAAATTGCCAGTCTCGTTCCCTTATCAACTATGGCGCCGCGTATTTCACGTAGCGTAGAGAGTTCCAGGCGCTCATAAGGCATCAGACGCCTTGAGACGCTCCACATCTTCGACCAATCCGACTTCCCCATCGGCCCGCGAATAAACCAATTGGAAGACAATGAAGGCGGGTTAATTTGGATGACGGAGCGGCCATATTGAGTGGGGCAGGAAAGAGCGACTCAAAGTATTAATTGCGCTAAAATTGTTTCCTGGATGCAACTTTAATCGCAGTATTCGCTTTGTCGTTCGGACCGGGATGGGAATAAAGTGTGCAGCTGATATAGGGGGTCATTAATTCCGAGGAAAACGAGATGGTGCCATTTGGCTTTTTAGGGGAACCAGAACTGAATGAGTCGTGAATTTATTTATTCAAATATTTGTTTTGTCCATTGGTACCTGGTCGGGTTTCTGTCATTGATTGTACAGTTTCCCCCCTCTTTTCAAGAAGAAAATGTGATTGATAGCTGGGGACTGGGCGGGGCTTTATCATTAAAGGGGTTGTTCACCTTTAAATTAACCATTAGTATGATGCAGAGAGGGATATTCTGAGACAATTTGCAATTGGTTTTAATTTTTTATTATTTGTGGTTTGTGGCAGCTCTCCAGTTTGTAATTTCAGCTGTCTGGTTGCTAGGGTCCAAATTCCCCTAGCAACCATGCATTGATTTGAATAAGAGACTGGAATATGAATAGGAGAGGCCTGAATAGAAAGAGGAGTAATAAAAAGTAGCGATAATAATAAATGATTAGCCTTACTGAGCATTTGTATTTTAAGATGGGTTCAGAGACCCCCCCCCATGAAAGCTGGAAAGAGTCAAAAGAAAAGGGCAACTTCAGTTTTCATTTCAGTGGAAAATGGAAACAGAAGAAGAGATTCATTTGACCCCCACGACTCTCCCAACAAAGTCAAATCTACAGTGTGTCCCAAACCCGAGCATTCTAGATAACAGATCCTATACGTTTACTGGTGAGACCCACAAGCCCACTTGTCTCATTTATTACACTCAGTTGAGCAGCTTTCATCTATGGGACACTGCAGAGCTTACATTTGTGCACTTATCCATCAGCCACTCTGCCTTATTGTAAGGACCAATGGTTGCCTTGGTCGCAGGTTCTGGGGAACTGACAGAACAGGCACGACTGGTACTGGTAAATCATTATGTAGCACAAGCACTACAGGAACTTGCAGTACAGCAGTAAAGAGTGGCTGAAGTTTATCAGAGCACATGACTGGGGACAGCTGGGAAACTGACAATATGTCTAGCCCCATGTCAGATTTCCTAATTTCACAAAAAAAATCTGTTTGCTCTTTTGAGAAACAGATTTCAGAGCAGAAGTCTACTGGAACAGCACTAATAACTGATGTGTTTTGAAAAAAATATTATGTTTTCTCATGACAGTATCCCTTTAAGGAGACACTAAGGGGCCCATTTACTTAGTTCGAGTGAGGGAATAGAGGAAAAATAGTTCGAATTTCGATTGGTCGAATATGGCTACTTCGACCATCGAATGGGCTATTTCGACCTTCGACTACGACCTTCGACTTCGAATCGAACGGTTCAAACTAAAAATCGTTCGACTATTCGACCATTCGATAATCGAAGTACTGTCTCTTTAAAAATTTCTTCGACCCCCTAGTTCGCCACCTAAAACCTACCGAGGCCAATGTTAGCCTATGGGGAAGGTCCCCATAGGCTTCCTAACAATTTCGTGATCGAAGGAATATCCTTAGATCGATGGATTAAAATCCTTCGAATTGATTATTCCTTTGATCGTAGGAATAGTGGTAAATACTTCGATATTCGAAGTCGAAGGATTTTACTTTGACGGTCGAATATCGAGGGTTAATTAACCCTCGATATTCGACCCTAGGTAAATGTGCCCCTAAGGTTTTGCCTGCTGCTGTTTTCTTTTGGATTTTCTGTTGGATAGCAGTAGAGGACAAAATGCCCCATGTGACACAGCCCTTAAAGGGACAATATACAGCCTTTTCAACATTGTTTTTTTTTTGCCTATTCTTTTAATTAAGAAACATCTATGGTTTATTTTAATGCTTCTCTTAACAGGGACATTTTTAAAAATGAAACTAAAGTCTACTTCCATCCTGATCCCAAACAAACCAGCAGTCTACTGAGCAGCCTTTGTATTAATAAACCCCTCCTTACCCCCAGCTACAGCCTGTTATCCCTTTAGATAAAGAACAGCTCATTATACACAGGTTTCACAGTGGATTGCTGGTTTGTTTTGCTTTGTTCTTTGGGATCAGGAAGTAGACTTTAAACGGGACGACACGCAAAGGCAGTTCAGGGAGATTGTCACCCAGACGAAGAGGCGATTAGTCGCGAGACGACTAAATCTCCCCGAATCTGCCCGTGTGTCTCAACCCTAAAGGTGGCCATAGACACACAGATCCGATCGTACGAATCGAGGATTCGTACGATTTTCGGATCGTGTGTGGCATGTGCCGACTTCTTTCGTCCGGCGGAGATCGGTCGTTTGGTCGATCGGTCAGGTTTGATTTTGACCCGACCGATCCCGCCGGAGCTCATGGCACATCGTAATCTGATCGTTCGGCCGTACGGCCGAACAATCAGATTACCCCCGATATAGCCATGCCTGTTAATGGCATATCGGGGAAAGATCCGCTCGTTTGGCAACATCGCCAAACGAGCGGATCTTTGCATCTATGGCCACCTTTAGGGTAAGGTCACACCTGTAGATTCGGGGAGATTTAGTCGCCCGGCGACTAAAGAAGAGGCGATTAGTCGCCGGGTGACTAAATATCCCCAAATCTCCAGGTGTGACCATACCCTTACAGGAAAAAATAAAATAAACCATAAATATTTTGTAATTAAATAAATGGCACATAGTTTATTCATCCCAAGCCCTATTCACTGAACAAATGCTGATGTGTTATATTGTCCCTTTAAAGTTACTACCTTGTCTTACTGCCACCATAATGCTCTGTTGTGGTCCAAATTCCCCCAGGCATTGATTTGAATAAGAGACTGGATTATGAATAGGAGAGGTCTGAATAGAAAGATGAGTAATAAAAAGTAGCAGTAACAATACATTTGTAGCCTTACAGAGCATTTGTTTTAAGATGGGGTCAGTGACCCCTCATTTAAAAGCTGGAAAGAGTCGGAAGAAGAAGGTAAATAATTCACTATAAAAAAAGAAATGAAGGTCAATTGAAAAGTTGCTTAGAATTGGCCATTCTAAAAATACTAAACGTTAACTTAAAGGTCAACCACCATTTAAGCTTGATGCCAATTTTATTACATTTGGAAGGAAGATAAATATTTGGGTATAGTTGGTATTTTTTTCAGAAAAGGTGGCAACCCTATCTGTTATCCTACTGTATCTTCAACTACTTCTTTGCAGGGGCCCCATTACTAAATGCAGCTGTGATTATTATTATTATTTTGATACGTTTACCAGACCAGTAAAAACAAACTGGTTGCTAAGGGTTACAAGGCACTGGTAAGCTGTTATTATTTAAACCCAAAGCCCTTCAGTATTGAAATGACACTTGTGCTTCCTTGTTTTCTTTACATACAAGTACTTATGTGCCACTTCTTCACCACCTGGGTTTCAGGGAACTAGACAAGTACTGTATTATTTATGTATATTCTGTATGTTTGCCAGCTAGCAACACAATAGGGGTTTTAATGCAAACGCAGGTACCCGTGGTCCTTAAGATCCTACAAAGTACATCTGTTAAACCACAAAAATGTGTTGTTCCTCTAGCGAAACGTTGCAAGTGCAAGGGTGTAAGGTTTAAATTGTGTTTTCAGGACACAAGGTGACAGCAAAAGGGAAAGGCAACAGAAAATGAATGCTACACTACATGGTGTATGTCTTTTCAGTCTTCGGGATAGTGTATGACCAGCCTTATGTGAGAATAGTGGAGTTATACATTTTTTGAATGGTGATTGCAAGCGTCTGTTTGCCCCTAGCTCTATGGGACTGGGGTGAGTGGCAGGTCCCAAATGCTATTAGGATGCACTACTACAATGGCTAGTGCACTGCTGTTCCGACATACAAGGAGCTCGTGTTAGAGTCCTGCAGCGGGTCGGGTACCCGCAAAAAAATGGACACCCTGCGGTATGAGGGGAGGATTCTCAGATCCAGGTATACCCGCGGGTCTGCGGTCAGGTTGCGCAACTACATTTCTTATTTTATGTAATATTGTCTATATGTTACTCCTTTTAAAGTTTTTCAAAACTTGTTTCTGTCCCCACCCACTTTTGATGATGTCACTTCCAGTTTGCAGCAACATCACTTCCTGTTCGATGGTGGTCGGCGGGTTGCGGGTCGGGTTGTGGATAAGGCAGTTGTGGGCAGGGCCGGATTTACATAGCAGACGCCCCTAGGCCCACTGAGTTCTTCGCCCCTCCCCTTTATGCCTGCAGATTTTCATCGGGACAGGAGCAATGGGAATCGACCCACGGGAAATTTAAAAAACAATTGCATCTCCTGCGGATCCCCAGTATTTGTCAACCAATGTGGGTGTGGTTGGGCAGCATGCCACCCCTAAAATCCTGCCCGGGTCGGGGTTGGGTAGCGGATAAAAGTGGGTAAATATACGGGTCGTGGCTTCAGTCTAGCTTATGTATTGAAGTAGGCCTGTTTGATAGAAGAGACCAGCCTGTGACAGGTAAGAAAAACTCTTGTTATTTGTGGCTTTTGGAGTTATTTAGCTTTTTATTCAGCAGCTCTCCAGTTTGCAGTTTCACCAATCTGGTTACTAGTGTCCAAATTACCCTAGCAACCATGCGTTGATTTGAATAAGAGACTGGGATATGTATAGCAGAGGGCCTGATTCGAAAGATGAATTATAAATATAAATTTGCAGCCTTAAAGAGCATTTGTTTTTTAGATGAAGTCAGTGACCCCTATTTGAAAGCTGGAATGAGTCAAAAGAAGGCAAATAATTCAAAAACTATAAAAAAATAAAATAAAATAATGAAGACCAATTGAAAAGTTGCTCAAAATCGACCTATCTATAACATGATAAAAGTTAACTTAAACCACTCCTTTAATTCCTTATCTTTCTACAGTCCCTCTCCTACTCATATTCCCGTTGCTAAGGTAAACCTAGCAGCCAGGTAGCTGGAGACCTGCTGAAGGAAAAAGCTAAATGGCTGAAAAACCCCAAGAAATGAAAACCAACTGCAAATTGTCTCAGAATATAACTGTTTTTTGTATCATACCAAAAGTGAACAACCCCTTTAATCTTATATAATGGAACCTCGGCCAGTAGGTTGGCCAGAATTCTGCACTCCCCATGGCTAAATAAAGTTATGTAATCACGGTACATGAGAGCTTTACCGAGAGATGAGGATTTTTGTAGCAAGCTGTCATATTTGAGACTTTGTGTTCCTTTGCAGGGGAGAAGCTGTCAGCTTTTGATGGGGTGCATTATGTTTTGCTGGAATTGCTAAGCTTCATCTGATGCCCTGGATTGAGTTGTCACCTAAGAAACATGACTACAAGGCAATGTCTCCTCTCATAAACTAAGAGGCCCCTTTATCAAAGGTCGAATTTCAAATTCATGTGATTTTTTTTTTCATTCGAATATACTCACAATTCAACTGGGAGGTTATTTAAAGGAGAAGGAAAGGCTAAAATTAAGTAAGCTTTATCAGAAAGGTATATATAAATACACCAGTAAACCCTCAAAGTAATGCTGCTCTGAGTCCTCTGTCAAAAGAAACACCACATTTCTTTGCTTTTATTGTGTACTCATGGGCTTCTGTATCAGACTTCCTGTTTTCAGCTTAAACCTCCAGGGCACGGCCTTGAGCATGCTCAGTTTGCTCCTCTCCCCCTCCCTCCTCCCATCCCTACTGTAATCTGAGCTCAGAGCTGTTAGTAAGCAGGGAGAGACTCAGGCAGGAAGTGATGTCACACCAAGCATATATGGCAGCTTCTATCCTAACCAAACAGAGACAGTGTCTAGAGCTGTTTACTCAGGTATGCTAAAGCATTCTGCAGAATAAATATAGTGTTCTAGCTTGCACTATTGTGGCTATTCTATTGCCAATAAACTGTCTTGGAGCTTTCCTTCTCCTTTAAGAAAAACATTGAATGGCTAATATTCCATCAAATGGTTCCGACTAGGGATGCACCAAATCCACTATTTTGGATTCGGCCGAACCCCCGAATCCTTCACAAAAGATTCGGCCGAATACCGAACCCTGATTTTCATATGCAAATTAGGGTCTGTTGACAGCTTTTATCGCCCCGTGTATGGGGGCCTTAAAACCTGCCGAGTTCATGTACAATTTAGGGGTGGGAAGGGGAAAGCATTTTTTACTTCCTTGTTTAGTGACAAAAAAGTCACACGATTTCCCTCCCCACCCCTAATTTGCATATGCGAATTAGGATTTGGTTCGGCTGGGCAGAAGGATTCAGCCGAATCCTGATTAAAAAGGCCGAATCCCGAACCGAATCCTGGATTCGGTGCATCCCTAGTTCCAACCTGAAAATTTGAATCATATTTGATTCGTATTCGATTCGTACAAATCAAGTTTTTCTCACGAAAAAACTTGAATGTCAGGAAGGCTATTAACATCTCCAAATGGCTCAACAACCTCTGCCATTGACTTGTACATGAACTAGGCAGATTTTAAGGCCTCCATACACGGGGAGATAAATGCTGTGACAGACCAAGTCGGAAGCTTATCAGTCCTTGTATAGAGCCCTCCGACGGGCTTTCCCGCTCAATATCTGGCCGAAAGTCGGGCAGATGCCGATCAGGCAGGTTACAAAATCACGTTGGATCGCACCCGCGTCTTTTCATTGATGCGGTCCCGAGATCAGCCAAATGTCGCCCACTTCAATGTGGGCATATCGTGGAGAGATCCACTCGTTTGGCGATATCTCTACGTCTATGGCCACCTGTAGGTGGCGAATATTCAAATTAGGACTATTTCCATGGCAGATGTGTGATAAATCTCACAGTTAATTTGCATTTGAAAAGGGGGATTCAAATTTGACCTGAAAATTCTAATCATATTCGATTTGTATTCGATTCATACAAATCGAGTTTTTCTCCTGAAAAAAAACTCGAATGTCAGGAAGGCTATTAACGTCTCATACACGGGGCGATAAAAGCTGCCGACAGACCAAATCGGCAGCTTATCGGTCCGTGTATAGAGCCCTCCGATGGGCTTTCCCGATCGATATCTGCCCGAAAATCGGGCAGATGCCGTTCGGGCAGGTTACAAAATCCCGTCGGATCGTGCACGCATCTTTTCGTTGATGCGGTCCCGAGATCAACCCGATGTCGCCCACTTCAATGTGGGCATATCGGGGAGAGATCCACTATCTTGCCGATATTTTTACGTCTATGGCCACCTTTAGGTGGCGAATATTCGAATTGTTTCCATGGCAGAGGTGTGATAAATCTCACATTTAAATTTGCATTTGAAAAGGGGGATTAAAATTTGAATGTGTGAATTTTGACATACGAAAATTCAAATTCTAATTTACTATTCTGCCCTTGATAAATTTGCCCCATAATGTTTGGGTTTTACCCAATTACACATCTATAGCCAGAAACACTTGACTGGTTTTCCTAATAATCGGAGCTGCTCTTTAAAATGGATGGATGAATAAACATGTTCCCTTGACAGCTTTACCTGGAGCCTGTGATATTTTATTAATGGAGCTCTTTTCTTTAAATTTAATCCCCCTCCAGCATCTCCAAAGTGACAGTGAATTAAGACAATTTCTTGTCAACAGAAGTGTTTACATGGAGACAATGGATATTGTGGAGGAATAGTTAAATATAAAACCCATCATGGGGACAGCAGTGAAACCTGACTCTTTTTTTTAGCTGTAGCCATGCCCAAGGCAAGAAAGAATTTGGCAACAGTGGAATTATCTATGTGTCACTGAAGCAACAGACCGGAGAATTCTGTTCCAAATAAGTAAGGTCACAATGATAATATTGTATTAATGAGGCCACAATTGTAATGTGTGATTGAAATTCAATGCAGACCTCATGTGCCAGCCAAACTCTAGTGCCAAGGCTGAAAGCCAGGGTTAAATCTTGGCCTAGAATTTCATGGTTACAGGGTGCTAATTGGCCAGATCACTGTTATTTGACCAACCATTTAGTAACAATAGCTTACTTATAATTTTATCCAATAAGTCAAATTATTAAGATTCCTACTTATATTAACTGTATGTATTTTTAATTAGATTACCGTTATTTTGTTTTAAAAAGGAACCCTGACCCCATGCACCCTCCTTATGAGTTGAATCTTCCTCAACTCCAAACATAGGACCCCCAATATTAAGCGCACTGACCTGTTCTTTGATCAGGCTGAATTATGTTCTTTGAAAGTCTTGATGTACCTGTATTTTCAGGGGGTCCTGTGGTTTTGCATTTCTGCCACTTTCTGGATTGTGCTGCTTCACTTCTTCCTGCAGGATTCTTGTTGATGCAGTTCTTATGTTCCTGTAGTGTCTAGGCTCTGTGGTCCCTATGTTCCCGTGGTTTCTAGGCTCTGTGGTCCCTATGTTCCTGTGGTTTCTAGGCTCTGTGGTCCCCATGTTCCTGCTGGTTTCTAGGCTCTGTGGTCCCCATGTTCCTGTTGGTTTCTATGCTCTGTGGTCCCCATGTTCCTGCTGGTTTCTAGGCTCTGTGGTCCCCATGTTCCTGCTGATTTCTAGGCTCTGTGGTCCCCATGTTCCTGCTGATTTCTATGCTCTATGGTCCCAATGTTTATGCTGTTTTCCAGGCTTTGTGGCCCCTATGTTCCCGTGGCTTCTAGGCTCTGTGGTCCCCATGTTCCTGCTGATTTCTAGGCTCTGTGGTCCCCATGTTCCTGCTGGTTTTTAGGCTCTATGGTCCCCATGTTCCTGCTGATTTTTATGCTCTGTTTTCCCAATGTTCATGCTGTTTTCCAGGCTTTGTGGTCCCTATGTTCCCGTGGCTTCTAGGCTCTGTGGTCCCTATGTTCCTGCTGGTTTCTAGGCTATGTGGTCCCTATGTTCCTGTTGGTTTCTTGGCTGAGTGGTCCCTGTGTTCCTGCTGGTTTCTAGGCTCTGTGGTCCCTATGTTCCTGTTGGTTTCTTGACTAGGTCCCTATGTTCCAGCTGATTTCTAGGCTCTGTGGTCCCCATGTTCTTGCTGGTTTCTAGGCATTGTGGTCCCTATGCTCCTGTTGGTTTCTTGGCTGTGTGGGTCCCTATGTTCCTGCTGGTTTCTATGCTATTTTGTGCATATGTTCCTGTTGATTTCTAGGCTATATGGTTCTGATTGGTTTCTTGGCTGTGTGATTCCTATGTTACTGAAAGTTTCTTGGCTCTATGATTCCTCTGTTCCTGCTGGTTTCTTGGCTCTGTGGTTTCTCTGTTCCTGGCAGTTTCTTGGCTCTGTAGTTTCTCCCACCCAGCCAATTCCTAGGCTGGGTAGATCACAGTGACAACTAATTTTTGGATGTACAGGGCCTTTATCCTTACAGTTGTAAGACTGTGGGTCTTTATCATACTTAGCAGATACTCAGATCTTTTTAGTTTTCGAGCTTTCTGTATCCTTGGTTCTTGCTAGTTTGTAAGCCCTGTGGAGCTACTCCATCTCCTGCTTTCGCCTCATTTCTGTGCTTCACAAACCATATATTCCTGCCAGTTTTCAGGCTTGTTGGTCTTATTTTGGGGTGAGCAGGTCCCCTGTTGCTTCTAGTTTTGTTTTGTTGCGTGGGTCTTATTATCCTGCCTGATATAAGACTGAGGGAATTCTTTGTCTCACTAGTTTTGAGTGGAGCAGTTCCTCTCTTCCTAATAGTTTAAAAGCTGTGCAGGTTCTGTGCTCTTGCCAGGTTCTTTACTGTTTTACTGTAAGGCCTTGTAGTCCATCCAATGTCAAAACTCTGTTGGTTGTCTTGGCTGCCTTGATCCATGGTCCCTGCCAGATTTTGAGTTGTGTGGGTCCTGTGCTCTAGGTTCTGTGCTTCTGCCAGTGTCTTAGCTGTAAGGGTCTTGTGTTTCATATAATGTTGAAGTTGTGTAGGTACTGAACACTGTCTAATTTAGCACTGTGCATCATACTTGTAGAATGGCTAATTGAATTTGTGGGGTCAAGTAAGGGATCAAAATATTGGTAGAATTCCCACGCACACACATTATACCTTGCTCCAGACAGTTATAGGGGTGGTTTACTTAGTACGTTATAGAATGGCTAATTCTAATCAACTTTTCAAATAACCTTGGACTATGCCCTGTGTTCAAATACAAATACAGTAACTACAGTCCTGTAAATTAATATCCAGTGTGTTTAGGATCTCTGCCACGATGATGTGATCAAATAAACATCTATTCTGTAGCAATCAACATGCCATTGCTTAATAACAAACGTCTGAAACAATATCGGGAGATGTAAAAAGCTGAACTGGCATATTGGAAAAGTGCTGGAAAGATCATATCATTTAATAAGTGGGTGAGGTGTCAATAATAGCAAATTAAGGGTTGGAGTTTCCGTATAAATCAGGGATGTCCTTTAGCTCCAGAATCATCCCTGATTATTTCTGCCTGTCATTTCTGATTTTAATAATACAGTTGGGGGAATTATTTGGTTTTGCAAATATTAGATTCAATATTGATATATTAGAGACAATTTATGCCACACGCTCCTTATGTAGCTCAACCGCACTTCGATGTTACCATCTTACCTTACTACACATAGTATGCTACAATTACAGACCCTCACCAGAGATCATCTAGCCTTACTACACGCTGCTGTCACCATCTTGCTTTACAATACACACTGTACCCCAAATACAGGCCATCAAGTGTGCACAACAGAGCTTGGGCTTGCAGCTGACACTATGTTCAAGGGCCCTTCTGTTACTGCCCCTACTAGTTTTGTCGTTTTTGTATTAAAGTCTGAATGCCAAAAATTTGAAAAATTCGCTATTTTTTTTTTACTATGAGATCCAAATTTTTAGTGGAAAAAAAACTAAAATTTTTCGAGATTTATTAACAAACAAGGGAAAGTTGTGTTCACCATTAATTTTTAAAATCATTAGGCGGGGTGCAATGAGGCTGTGACCACAAAATACATATAGACAAATACAAGAGTCCTCTGCATTCAACCCAGGGACTAAGTTGCAGGTAAACTTAGTCCCTTTGTAAAATGTATAATGAAGCAATAGAATTCTTAATGAATCAGATGAAAATTTAGCGTAGGACTGGCCAGATATGGGATGACTTTGATGTAGTTGGCCAGCTTAAATATATTGCAATAAATGGACAAAAAATCCCTGTTTTGTTTAAAGGGTAAGGCATTTTTCAGTAGCAGTATGCACAAAATGTCTCAATGTCTTAAATATATTGATAATGGGTTGAGTGCAGACGACTCTTGTATTTGTCTATACGAGATTTATTATACCCTGAGGATGGAAAAAGTCTGAATATGAAAATCCGGCATCTCAGACCTAGCGAGGTTGTATATAAGTCAATGGGAGAGGTCCCTATCCTATTTGGAAGTTTCTGTGGTCCGCGCTGGAATTAGCGTGAAAATCAGACTATTTCAGGGAAAAAACGCCCGAAAAAATCCTACGATTCGGATTTTTGCTTGTGTTTGTCCCCGATTAAACTGTAATAATAAATAAGGTCCAAAGTTTGGTCTGACTTTTTTTTTATTCAAATACCGTACTTCAGATTTTGATAAATAAGGCCCATAGTGTTTGAATTCACTTTGGAATTTAGTTGAATCTTTCATAGAGGATTCATGTATTTGGCCAAATTATGGATCTGGTGCTTCCCTAGGGCAAATTTACCAACTGAGGGTGCCTGTGTTTCATAAATGATCCCCATTGAGTTGCAGGGATAATTATACCTTATGAATATGAACGATTGATTACTCATACACTGCATTTTCATCCCGCGAGCTTCTAGCATGGCGCTGACACATATTAGCCAAAAAGCTTTGGTTTTAGAAATCAAATAATTATGTGTCATAAACACGTCTTGGAAACAGATTTAAATGAGTATGAAAACAAATATAGCAATCATACCAATTGCTGTGCAGATGTCTGCTTCCCCGGGAAAGAGGCACGCAGCCTGCAGTGCTGAGCACAAAAAGATCTTTTGCTCATGGGCTACACTAGCCCAAGGGTTATAATTGGGTGGATAGTTTGTGGTGTGTTAGATGTTACTTTGTATTTGGCACTTTTAGCGACCCACCAATTGCCTTCAGTGGGTGCTTCCAGCTACTCTTTCATACTCATTCATACCATTCCCAACTCAACTGCTTGGGCAAATAATGACTGGTGTATATTGCTACAAAATGTGTTGTTATTATGACATAGTCTAGTCCAGATGGACCCCCTTAGATGAATGATCAGTTCAACCTATGGTTCCCATAACCATGAATGTCAGTTGGGAACGTAACAATCTGATGGTGTCTGGCTGACTTTTTTTTTTCTGTTGCTGTACATTGAGTGTTGGATGAAGACGAATGAATAAATGACACCGTCCTACGAAAAGAGCAGAAGTTGAAGTCCCAAAAAGACTCGAAGTCCCGAAAAGAGTCGAACTCTGAAGTCCAGAAGCCCTGAAAAGACCCGAAGTCTCACGGTCGCGAAAAGACCCGAAGTCACAAAAAGAGCCGAACTGCTGAAGTCCCGAAGCCGCGGAAATACCCAAAGTCTCGAAAAGAGCGAACTGCTGAAGTCCTGTTTTTTTTTTTTAAATATTCTCTAGGGCCTACATGTTTTTTTTAACTTGTAAGGGGGCCCTGTCGCTAGGGTTGCCACCTTTTCTGGAAAAAAATACTGGCCTTCCTATATATTTATCTTTATTCCCTATTAATAACATTGGGATCACTGACCTTCCTATATATTTATCTTTATTCCCTATTAATAACATTGGGATCACTGACCTTCCTATATATTTATCTTTATTCCCTATTAATAACATCGGGATCACTGACCTTCCTATTTATTTATCTTTATTCCCTATTAATAACATTGGGATCACTGACCTTCCTAAATATTTATCTTTATTCCCTATTAATAACATTGGGATCACTGACCTTCCATATATTTATCTTTATTCCCTATTAATAACATCGGGATCACTGACATTCCTATATATTTATCTTTATTCCCTATTAATAACATTGGGATCACTGACCTTTCTATATATTTATCTTTATTCCCTATTAATAACATTGGGATCACTGACCTTCCTATATATTTATATTTATTCCCTATTAATAACATTGGGATCACTGGCCTTCCTATATATTTATCTTTATTCCCTGTTAATAACATTGGGATCACTGACCTTCCTATATATTTATATTTATTCCCTATTAATAACATTGGGATCACTGACCTTCCTATATATTTATCTTTATTCCCTATTAATAACATTGGGATCACTGACCTTCCTATATATTTATATTTATTCCCTATAAATAACATTGGGATCACTGGCCTTCCATATATTTATCTTTATTCCCTATTAATAACATTGGGATCACTGACCTTCCTATATATTTATATTTATTCCCTATTAATAACATTGGGATCACTGACCTTCCTATATATTTATATTTATTCCCTATTAATAACATTGGGATCACTGGCCTTCCATATATTTATCTTTATTCCCTATTAATAACATTGGGATCACTGACCTTCCTATATATTTATATTTATTCCCTATTAATAACATTGGGATCACTGGCCTTCCATATATTTATCTTTATTCCCTATTAATAACATTGGGATCACTGACCTTCCTATATATTTATTCCCTATTAATAACATTGGGATCACTGGCCTTCCATATATTTATCTTTATTCCCTATTAATAACATTGGGATCACTGACCTTCCTATATATTTATATTTATTCCCTATTAATAACATTGGGATCACTGACCTTCCTATATATTTATATTTATTCCCTATTAATAACATTGGGATCACTGGCCTTCCATATATTTATCTTTATTCCCTATTAATAACATTGGGATCACTGACCTTCCTATATATTTATATTTATTCCCTATTAATAACATTGGGATCACTGGCCTTCCATATATTTATCTTTATTCCCTATTAATAACATTGGGATCACTGACCTTCCTATATATTTATCTTTATTCCCTATTAATAACATTGGGATCACTGACCTTCCTATATATTTATCTTTATTCCCTATTAATAACATTGGGATCACTGACCTTCCTATATATTTATCTTTATTCCCTATTAATAACATTGGGATCACTGACCTTCCTATATATTTATCTTTATTCCCTATTAATAACATTGGGATCACTGACCTTCCATATATTTATCTTTATTCCCTATTAATAACATTGGGATCACTGACCTTCCTATATATTTATCTTTATTCCCTATTAATAACATTGGGATCACTGGCTTTTATATATATTTATCTTTATTCCCTATTAATAACATTGGGATCACTGACATTCCTATATATTTATCTTTATTCCCTATTAATAACATTGGGATCAGCCATAATTTTTACTTTATTTTTTTAAAATACCGGCCAGGTGGCAACCCTACCTGTCGCTAACATTTATGTTGGGCCCTGACTACCAATGATTTTTAAAAAACTTTTATGTGGGTCCCTGGCACCAAAGTTTTTTTTTCCAACTTAATGGGGGGCCCAAAAATGTTGTTGTATGGGCCAGTGATTTCTAATGGTGACCTTGGTGATAGGAGCTGTGATACACTATAAACTTCCACACCAGCAAATGATCCCTGACGTACGCATACCTCCCAACTGTCCCTTTTTCGGAGGGACAGTCCCTCTTTTGACAGCTCAACCTGCAGTCCCTCATTTGTACTGGAAAGTCCCTCTTTTCTCTGCACTGAACAGCCAGAAAAAGAAACAAAGTTTCTCACTTAATTGGCTTTTAGCAGAGAGCTCAGAACAGCTAACAGGTGCAAATAAGATACATTGTAACAATTTTGAGACACAAAAACACAGTTTAGATAAGGAGAAATATTTTCAAACTTTCATAACCTGCCAAATTTTGTAAAACAAACATGGAAATTAGGGGGTGTGGCCACAGAAAGTGGTGTGGTCCAAAAAACGCTGCGCTACGCACTGAAAAAAATTTTTTGTCCCTCTTTTTACTTCCAAAATGTTGGGAGGTATGCGTACAGGCTGCAGGAGAAACACTGGGCCCAGGCTGGGCTTCCCTCACAGAACGTGTATTCAGTAGTGTGTAAAGCAGCAGTTCTTCCCAGCTGTGCTCAGTGAGATACACTGGCCTGAGGCGTTTGGAGACAAACTCAGTACTGTAGAAAAAATCTCCATTTTGTGGCCCTCCTCCTGTTTTATAAGACTCCAGCAATAGCTAAGAAAATCACAGCTGGCTGACTGCTGTGTGAGGTTGCAAGAAGTATAAGGCGGAGCAATAAAAGCTAACAGAAGCTTTCCCATGCCACATTCAATATGGCGCCTGCCGCAGGATGCTGGCGCTCCAGTGACGTCACGCGGCCCTGGGCACGGCAGGCCGGGTAGGGGGAAAGGCAAAGTTTGGCAATGTGAGTGCAGGAGGAGAAGTGAGACAGCGGGGAGGGGGTAGAGCCGGGCTCACCGTTCAGGAAGTGCAGAGCGACCTCTGAGACCGGCCCACGCCCGAGCCAACCTATCGCCTAAGCAGCCACCTGGCCCAGCAGCCAAAGCAGCCCTTGTGTGAGTGTCTGTGTGTGTAGGAGCCATGTCAGAGCAGCAGCAGGACACCAGCTCCCTCCCATGGTCCATCAACAGGGACGACTATGAGCTGCAGGAGGTCATTGGTGAGTATTTGGGATTGGTCTCCCTTCACTGCTGGGCGTTAATATGATATATCTGTGCTATTATCTGTATCTGCTGTGTGTGTGTATAGACACATTGTATATATATATATATATGTAGTGACTGTAGCCTGTGCACTTATAGACTATAAATCACTATTACACCATTGGATCATACCATTTCTATTGGGCTTACTTTATCTATTAGAGATCAGATCTTATACAGAGGCTGACTGTCATCTAACCCACCCCTGGGCTCTCAGGGCTCTTCTTAGGGCACAGGGGGGTGTTGGCTCTAGGGCCCAACATTTACAGGAGCTCCAGAGAGAGCGAGGGGGTTTCTCTTGATGAAAGTAAAAAGGGTTTCCTACATTGTGCAACAGTTGTTCCAAATTTGTAGTTTGTGTCAGGGAGATTTAGCCTGCAGCCCTTCAGCTGGGGGTGCTGGCAGTTTGGCTGCAACGTATGGACTTGATGTCCCTTATATATCTACACTTTCTCAGATGGGGGGGGGGCTCATTCTTTCTGCAGGGACCCCACTCTTTGTTAGCTAAGGCCCTGCTGGCCATCGGTTGGGTTGGGGTGCTGGGAATTGTAGATGGTCAGCTGGAAGGCCACGGGTTGAACATCCCTGATGCACAATGAATAGATATAAGAATGCTCCTTTGTATCTCTAGCCATTATTTCTGAATGGGTTAAAGTAATTCCAGGGATCAGCGGGTGTTTGTAAATCAACACGTGTGGCTCCGGGGAGTGTGGGAAAGGATGGATTTGGGCAGACAGGGAAGGGTTAACAGCGGTGTGTGTACGTTACTGGAATACTGAGTGTGTCGGTTGGCGCATGAGATAGATGATGGGTGTGTGTTTGTGCCAGTGTGATGTGACATTGTGAGCCTGGCATCGGCTTCTGGCACAGCGAGGGTGGCAGTCAGTATCAACTGCCATATGGGATTTACTCCAAGTGATTTGTGTAGGTTACCAGGCTGGGAGTGGCACAGGTGGAAGGGAACAAATTTAAGGTGGCACCAGATGTTCTAGGCAGAACACTAGGACTTTGCAGGGGTTGGAAGAATGCTGTGGGCACACGGTGTAGGTGCCAGGTACAGGCTGTGTATACTCAGTGAATGATTACATGCCAGTCATTATGGGAGGGTGCCAACACAGAGCAGGTGACACAGGCTTGATAGGACACTGAAGGGGAAGAATGACACAGTTTGTGTTGTAGTGTTGGAGTAATGTGTTGTTGGAGTAATGTGTTGTTGGAGTAATGTGTTGTTGGAGTAATGTGTTGTTGGAGTAATGTGTTGTTGGAGTAATGTGTTGTAGGAGTAATGGAGTAATGTGTTGTAGGAGTAATGGAGTAATGTGTTGTAGGAGTAATGGAGTAATGTGTTGGAGTAATGTGTTGTAGGAGTAATGGAGTAATGTGTTGGAGTAATGTGTTGTAGGTGCCAGAGGTTGTGTGTGAACTCATGGACGGGGGGGGGGGCATGTCTGGTACAATAAACATGGGGGTGGCAGTTGTGTGTTGAAAAGGCAGTTCTGGTTCTATTCAGGCATTATCCACCACTGCTGTTGGTTCTTGGTGGGTGCTGGGAGTTGCTGGGTGTAACAGCTGGAGGGTAACTTGGTGGTGGCACAAAATGAGCTTTGTTGGTTTGAACAGAGCTGCAAATGGTACCAGGGACATGATTGGATACCATGGGGTTGGCATGTGAATGCTGGAGTCATTTACACTTCTGTAGCATTACATTTACAATTACTAAATCTTAAAGGGGAACTAAAGTCTAAAATAGAATAAGGCTAGAAATGCTGTATTTTGTATACTAAATATAAACATGAATTTACTGCACAACAAGCCTAATAAAACAAATGATTTATGTTTTCAAAGTTGGCAACAGAGGGCTGTCATCTTGTAACTTTGTTATACATCTTTGCAAGACCAAGACTGTGCACATGCTCAGTGTGGTCTGGGCTTCAGTTGGGAGGTTAAGCTAAGGGATCGTCATAAATTATCAAAACAGCGCAAGTGAAATAATATCTGCCAGAAGCCAATACATCAAAACATGGCTGAACCGAATTTGAATCCTAATATGCATATGTAAATTAGGGGTGGGTAGGGAAATCACGTGACTTTTCCTCACAAAAGGTTTTTTTACCATTTTTTCCTTTCCTGCCCCTAATTTGCATATGCAAATTAGGATTCAAATTTTGTTCGGCATTCGACCAAATCTTTCACCAAGGATTCAGGGATTCGGCCGAATCCCAAATCGTGCATTCGGCCGAAGCCCTGATGATCGTTTCCCTGCAGAGCAGTTAAGGACTGTCCTATCTGCAGCAGTCAGAACAAGTAAAACGAAGGGGGAATTTCACTGCATACAGTCAGGTTTCTTATAAAAATGGTACATGTTTTTTATTTAAAGTATATTGGAGACAGATTTATTTTTCAGTAAAGAAAGTATAAATGGGATTTTATTTTTTCGCTTTTACATCCCCTTTAAGGTGGCCATACACAGGGAGATCACCAAACGAGCTGATCTCTCCCCGATTTTCCCACATTGAGGTGGGTGATATCGGACCGATCCCTAGGGCCCATGATCGGATAAGAATGGAGGCAATACGGTCGGTCGGATCGCAGGGCCGCGTCAATGAACTGATGCGGTCGTCATCTGACGGGATTTTTTACCCTGCCCAATCAGTATCTGGCTGACTTTCGGCCAGATATAGCTCGGGGAAGCCGGGCGGATGGCCCCACACAAGAACCAATAAGCTGATCCAAAGGACCCGTGTTTATTTTATGCCCCTTACTATAGGGACAGACTGACAGAATTGGACAGTGGTGCACAATTGTTGATCATTCCTGTTAGGAGCAACCATTGACTTTTCAATCAGGTCTCATTTGATTGGCTGTGGGCAATATAAATTTTTCATGCCAGTTACCCTTTTCCGTGGGACGTTCATGTATTATCTGGCACCTGGTGAATGTACGATTGTAGCCTTGAGGCCGTCATGCACAGACTGATTTTCCCAAGTCTTGTGCAATTTGGCCACACACACATGCTGAATAATCAGATTTTTAGATCCACTTCCATGATCTAAAGGTGGTCGTATACCTTAAATCAGAGGAGGCCAAATGAGCAGAGCAGATACCAATATGGCTGTTCTAATAATCAGATTATAATAGGCAGCAATACACACAGTCGACTGAATCAATGAGCCAATGTGATCCTCGTTCCAACCTGTCCAATACATATCTGGTTGTTTTTTGGCTAGATATCAGACAGGACCCATACATGGGCAGATAATAAGCTGCCAACTCAGTCATGGCTACACAGCAGCTTATTTATATAAACAATAGTAATGTTTCTGAAGCAAACACAGCAGTTTTACCAGTGCAGGGCAACACTGACATTATATTTGTATTACTTTAAACCACTTTTATTTTTTGATGTTACTGTTCCTTTAAGCCAGTGTCACACAAGACAAAACAGGATCAAATACTCTTTATTTGAATGGCTCATAAACATTTACTGCACTGCTGTTTGCCTGGTATGCCTGAGGCCTATTTAACAATGAGAGTGAAATAGATAAGGAGGCTTAGCTAAAGCAGTACAAACCGATGCATTGTATTTATGCACTATACACATAACATGTAAAGCTCATATGTACATATATATGCAGCGCTGTATTTTTAACACTAAGGGGGTTCTGTGACCATATAAAGGCACAAGGCTGCAGGCTGAGTTATACAGGGAACTCTGAGTATCACTCATGTATTATAAAACATAATGTACCCCCTACTGTAAATAAGGATATTAGAAGTCACTGAGGGGTTCTGTGACCATATAAAGGCACAAGGCTGCAGGCTGAGTTATACAGGGAACTCTGAGTATCACTCGTGTATTATAAGGGATAATGTACCCCCTACTGTAAATAATAAGGATATTAGAAGTCACTGAGGGGTTGTTCTGTGACCATATAAAGTCACAAGGCTGCAGGCTGAGTTATACAGGGAACTCTGAGTATCACTCATGTATTATAAGGGATAATGTACCCCCTACTGTAAATGATAAGGATATTAGAAGTCACTGAGGGTTCTGTGACCATATAAAGGCACAAGGCTGCAGGCTGAGTTGTAGCGTTAGTGACTACTAATTCTCTCATTTATAATAAGGGATACATAATTGATAATAATACACAGAAGCCAGGAATATCTTGTAAATTATATCCTTATAAACGGTGAGTAGTGATGTCATTTCTGTCACATGACTCTCTAAAACTTGTGTATTATAATAAAGTGCCCATTGTAAAATATGAGGCTATTAGAAGTAACCTCGGAGTTCCATGACCTATTTAAAAGAACATCCTTATATTTTACAATAGGGGGTACTTTATTCACTATATAATGCACTAATGTGAGTCATGTGACAGCCATTAAAACTGATGACATCACTAAGCACCATTTATAAAGCTATATTTTATGTTATTCATGCTTCCATGCATGTTTATTAGGTTATATCTCTCTCCTCAAACTAAAGGGGTTAATCATCTGTCTGACTCACTAAAGTCCTACCTCCTTCTCATCTCTAATTTTATTTTCTTTGCTCAGTGTCTTTCCCTCTCCCAGGAGCCATCGGCTCAGCCCTGCTCTCTTTTGGCTTCGGAGGCTTCTAGTTACAGTGGTTTGGCCAAATGTTTTGCCAGAGCCTTAGCTATAGGATCCAGGGCTGATGATTTTGTTTCTTGGGTTATCCAATATCATCTCTATAGAAAGAAATACAGCTACAGGTCCAGTGACTTCAAGCAGGGTGACTGGAGAATTAAAGGGCAAATCAAACCTCTATATAACATATATGTTTTCTCTATATATTTCTAGAACTCTCCAGTTAAACTGTACAAGTGCTGAAATATAAAGTTGAACCCCTTTGAGCTCATGCACTGTGCCTTTACCGAGGGTTCTTGCCACTTGGGTGTGCCACTGAGTATTATGGGTAAAAAAACATGGTGGTTTGTGCTTGTGTGTTGGACTCTGCACCTTGTCGGTCCATAGCGAATGAGCCCAATCCTATGTATAGAATTGTACTGTCCATGTAAATGAGCAACATTACGGTAATCTGTCTGACATGTTAGTATTATATAGTGAATAAAGTACCCCCTCTTGTAAAATATAAGGATATTATAAGTTACCGAGGAGTTTCATGACCATATAAAAGTAGGAGGCCGAAGGCTGAGTGTTTTTATACAGGTCATGGATCTCCGAGGTAACTTCTAATATCTTCATATTTTGCAACTGGGGGTACTTTATTTATTATAATACAGTTTATTTCAGTAAGTCATGTGACAGAAATGACATCAGAACTCACCGTTTATAAGGATATCATTTACAAGTCACCTGGCAACCTTTGGCAGTAGAGCAGATGTTAAACTACAGTTCCCAGCATGCCCTATGTCATCCCCATATCCTGTAAATTATATTGGGGGGGTGGGTAAAATCCAGGCTTTGAGCGGCTCTACTAAAGGCTAAGGAATTCCAAATGGGCAGTTGTGCCTGTCATCCTTGTGGAATATACACTGGGAACTGACTCGTGCCTAGACTTGAGAGTCAGAATTTCCACTGGCCTGTGAAATATGATGGGGGAGTTAAAGGGAACATCATCTCTGGTGTATACAAGTCTGAGCATTGTCCTATCCTTGCATATAAAGCTGATATACATAGTGCATACTGATATATGGTGTCTCTCTGTAGCATTTTACAGACTGGTGCCAAGAAAAACGTGATTGCCGCCATGCATCCTATGTACTCGATTAATAAGTCATGCTTTCCTGCCTTTGGCCTCTAGAGGCCGCACTTTCAATGGGGTCTATGAGCAAGATTGAATAAGCAAGGGATAGTACAGTCGCTCCCACTCGTACAAATAAACATCAATAAGCCCCTTGTGCAGAATAACCCAAGTCAACATGTTTTACTGAATATTTGTACAAAAATACAGTAAAAAGGGATTTGCAGAACGAAATATACGACCTTTGAGTCTGAACAGTGTAGCTTATTGTGTACTTTTTTTTTTATATGTTTGCAGGTGTATCTAGGTGGGAGCTGCCACCTTGCTTGCTTCAGCAGAAGCCTGTCCAAAGGCACCGCTTGTGGTCCAATATATCTACTACAGGTGTAGGATCCATTATTCAGAAATCCGTTATCCAGAAAGTTCCGAATCCAATTTTTTTAAAAATGATTTCCTTTTTCTCTGTATTAATAAAACTGTCCCTTGTAGTTGATTCCAAGCTAAGATATAATTAATCCTTATTGGAGGCAAAACCAGCCTATTGGCTTTGTTTAAAGTTTTTATGATTTTTAAGTAGATTTAAGGTATGAAGATCCAAATTATGGAAAGATCCGTTATCCGGAAAATCCCAGGTTCGATACCTGTGCAGTTTATATAATTCTCCACTGAGAGACCAATAACATCACACTATTTAGAAATGATGATACAGGAGTGGAACCTGTTATCCAGATTGTGCAGGATCTGGGATTTTCTGGATAGTGGATCTTTCCTTTATTTGGATCTACTTGAAAATCATGTAAACCTTTAATAAACCCAATAGGCTGGTTTTGCTTCCAATAAGCTTTAATTATATCTTAGTTGGGATCAAACACAAGCTACTGTTTTATTATTACAGAGAAATCGGATTCGGAACTTTCTGGATAATGGGTTTCTGGATAAAGGATCCCGCAAAAAACCCTCTCAGCCCAGTATAAGAGCCAAGGCCTTTCCTAATTAAATATGCATACAGTTTAGCCAATCACAAACCTGTGTGTGTGGCTCAATAGGCACACACACATACACGTATGATAATGTGTTTTTCAGCCTTTCATGCATTTTTGTTTTTTCTCGTTCCCCACAATTCCACTTTTAGTAAATTTTAGTGGAAAAAAAGCCAAGTGCAAAACAATTTACATGCAGAATGTAGCCGTACTGCTCGTCAATACGCAACGTAATTTGCGTCGCCAGCATACAAGGCCGTAAATACGTATATGTGAAATCCATCTCGCAAGAGTTTGGCCGCCATGTTCAAAATACGCAGCGTATTTCAGCGAAGTGTATTTCCAAACCTGCAGATCCCATAGCGTTCAATAATATGGCATTTCCTTGGTGTATTGCTAAGAAAACGCAAATACTGGCGTCTTGTGGAGGATATTGGCTTGCAAGCGCCCCATGGGAATTGCTATAGTGCGTATTCCATTCTTTTCAACAGGGCTTCATTGTGTGCGTATTTATGCTCGGCTGTACGTTTTTAAAGACGCAATGTAAATAACGCCACGTGTGACCTTGACTTTAGTGGTGTGATTGTTTTAGGCCATTAGTTGGCTCCCATACAGAACCCTGGCCATGGACTAGAGTCCTATGCGGAACCAATTTTTGAGACCATGAACCCTAGGGTTGCCAACCTAACACATATGGAATCCAGAGCCTGCATGGCTAATTATGAATTCAGAATGCTATATGTATGTAGAATGTTTTACCATAACTGAGTAAAAAGCTCTAGAAGCTCTCTGTTTGTTTAGTACAGCAGCTGCCATATTAGCTTGCTGTGACATCACTTCCTGCTTGAGTCTCTCCCTGCTCGCTCATAGCTCTGGGCTCAGATTACAGCAGACAGGGAGAGAGGAGCAAACTGAGCATGCTCAAGCCCAGGGCAAGGAGGTTTAAGTTGAAAACAGGAAGTCTGATACAGAAGCCCATGAGTACACAATAGAAGGAAAGAAATGCTGTGTTTCTTTTGACAGAGTACTCAGAGCAGCATTACTTTGAGGGTTTACTGGTATATTTATAGAGACCTTTCTCATAAAGCTTTCTTAGTTTTAACCTTTCCTTCTCCTTTAAACAGGAAGTGCTGTTGCTGCAAATAGGAAGTGACATCATCAGAAGTAGGCGGAGACAGAAAAAAGTTTTGTAAAACTTTAAAAGGAATAAAATCTAGACAATATAACATTAAACATATAGATGAGACCCGCAGCCCCTATACCAATCTATACCCACATCCAAAAATTCAGACCTCATCCCGTGTGGGTAACACGCGGGTTCCCGACACGCTGCAGGACTGTTTTTTTTTATCAATTTGGCCGAAACCAACCAGATACTAGTTCGTTATATATAGGCCAGTAAGCCTGGAAATGTGTCGTTCGTTTGCTCCGTAACTCAAAGCAACCAATCAGATCTTTGTTTTCAAACAGGTCTCTAGTGAGTTCTACCTGCTGATTGGCTGCTGTGGGTTACAATTACTAGTGCAGACTTTACACCTGTTATTACATAATTCCCGGAGCTCTCCGCATCCTCCAAACTTCGTACCACCGGCCTAGAATAAAGATAATTATTAATACACTGTTCTGGCCACGACAAATAAAAGTACATTGTCCCTTCCGCTAGGATCCTCCTGAAAAAGTCCGAACAGAATCCTGGGTTCGGTGCATCCCTAGTAATTAATGTATATTGGAAAACTACATTTGTTTTTAGGGGGAGGCCTTTGGTTATGTGCCCCGTTATGGGAATGAGAGGCTGTGGGACTGTACCATGCAGCGCATCATTATGGGGGTGCAGCCCTTGTCCTACTCACTCCACAATCCCCAAGTAGGTGTGGAGCCCGACTCCCACAGAGACACCCAGATGGCAGCGGAATATCAATAAGCCTCACAGATCAGGGCTTATTTAGAAGTTGGGAATCTCTGGAATTTCCTCACTCGGGAGAGGGGCGGGGCCGGCCTCCCATCCCTGTGAATTTGGGCTTTTGATTTTGAGAGGCAGGGGCCTGACTTCATTAAAGCCCCGGGCTGAGTGCTTAACCCATTCAGGGCTGCAGGTTCTAGGGGTGGATGGCAGCAGAGGGCCCTGATGCTTTTGATTGTGTTGCAATATCAAAGGCATCTCATTGTATCATGCATAGATCATTGCTGATGAGCATTCATATTTTTTTAACAATTTATTCCTGTTGGTGTTGATACACAATGGCTAAGGATCCATCTGTGGTCCGGTGGCTTTTAGTTTTGGGCAGGCAATTATTTGTTGCTGGGTGGTATTTATATAGTAGGGGGTAGAATTTAGGGGAAGAGTAAGCATTTGTCATCCCTTGTCATATAGTGTTGTGGCTTTACATAGTTATGTCCTGTTATACAGCCAAATCCTTATTCTCATTATTGGCATAGTGCAGCCTTAGTACAGAGGCATTATCTATACCTGAGCTTAGTTTTATGGATTTCTCTGTACATACCGTAAGCAATGTTAGGGGACTGTTCCTGCTGAATTGTGCTTAGTACAGGGAATACCTATGCTGCCATAGTTTTATGGGATCTCTCTGTACAGACTATGAGCAAACTTAGGGGCTGTCCCTGCTGAATTGTGCTTAGTACAGGGAATACCTATGCTGCCATAGTTTTATGGGATCTCTCTGTACAGACTATGAGCAAACTTAGGGGCTGTCCCTGCTGAATTGTGCTTAGTACAGGGAATACCTATGCTGCCATAGTTTTATGGGATCTCTCTGTACAGACTATGAGCAAACTTAGGGGCTGTTCCTGCTGAATTGTGCTTAGTACAGGGGATACCTATGCTGCCATATTTTATGGGTTCTCTCTGTACAGACTATAAGCAAGCTTAGGGGACTGTTCATGCTGAATTGTGCTTAGTACAGGGAACACCTATGCTGCCATAGTTTTATGGGATTTCTCTATATAGACTATGAGCAAACTTAGGGGACTGTTCCTGCTGAATTGTGCTTAGTACAAGGGAATACCTGTGCTGCCATAGTTTTATGGTCTTGCAAGCTTTCTCTGTTGCCAGATTGCCATATTGGTAGTCTACTTAGTGGTAAATAAGAGAATAATTATTGGCAGCAGCATCCATTGTATATGGTCATTATTTGTTGCTTTATAGGTCAGGCACTGAAGCTCCTCTCTACCCTGTGCCTCCTGGTGTTTCCCTAACTCACAGTTCATTCAGATGTGCAAGTCTGAAGGTGGGAGATGGGTCCCTTATTTCTGGTGATCCTTAAGTACATTGCAATTGACGAATTGAAGCTCAGGTTCTACTAACTAGTCCATTCAGGAGTGCAAGTAGCCGCAGGCCACAGATATTGATGGCAGGACACTGTGCCAAAACATGGAACTGTTGGTGCTATTTGCACCCTCTCCGCACTGCCTGTAAATGAAACGTCAGATATTTTATATAATAGCATGGCAGCCCTCCGTTATACTGATCAACATATCCAACGTTATCCTATTCCTCTTTGTGCAGAAAGTAGAAATCTGTGTATTTACTGGTTGGCCACGTAGTCCTGCTCTTCTGAGAAACCCAAATGCTTTCTGCGTGTGTATGAATTCAGCCTCTGTGCTGTAAGTATTGATTATTGTGCGGTGCTTAAACTAAATAAACAGTGATAAAGTCGTGCTCACTGGTTGGGAATTAAGTATATAAGAGACTTATGTCCGGAGGGAAAATTGATACAAATAGATCAGTTGAATCTTATGGAGCCAATAACTCATAATGTGCGCTTCAGATATTACCAGCTCCATTGTGCCGCTATAAGCCAATTCACTGCACGAGGTCCTAAAGTGGAGGTGACTGCGCTCGAGACTAAGCTCCAGCTTGAGACCATGCCTAAGCCTCTCTCCATCATATATCCGGTCCTAATGCTCCCCAATGAAATAAAAACCTTGCCAAGCCAAATGGACCTTGGATATACCTACACTAACAGAAAATAATTGGGCAATTGTGCTACGACATCTACTACCGCCCTCGGTATCAGCCAAGGACAAACTGATACAAGTTAAATTTCTTCATCGCATTTACATGACACCAGAAAGGCTCAACCCGGACAGGCCCAAAACCTGCCCCAGATGTGGTTCAGAAACTAAGCTCCAGCTTGAGACCATGCCTAAGCCTCTCTCCATCATGACATGGTCCTATGTTGCAATTCAAGGCTATTGGACACATGTTTTTGCATTTATCTCGAAAAGTCTTGGTGCTTCAAGTTGAACCTTCCCCAACAGCTGCACTACTGTGGTTAATGTAATTAATGTAATTAATCGCCTCTTCTTCGGATGACTAATCTCCCTGAAAAGCCTTCCCGCCAGCTGGAATCTAAATCGACGGCAGGATGGCACTCGGAGCACTTTGTATTCCGAAGTCGCCCAAAGTTTCCTCGTGAGGCGGCAGGAATTTAACTTTACATACATTAGAAACGAGGACACTTTCTGATAGCGAGACTAGATTTTCTTACTACTCAGGCAATGTCCTAGTCCGCTGCAGAGAGTTTTGTTGAATAATACAGAACCCATTAAACTTTTAATTCTCATTGCAGTTTGCATTAGTATTTCACTGAGTGCATGATATTAAAATTAAGTGTGAGGTTAATGTCACCTTTAACTGTGCCATAAAGCAAGTAGCTGAGTTGTGTGACCCACAAGAGCTTTATAAGTGTCTTCATATCCATTTATATATTTGTATTCCGCCTCCTACCCAACCCTAGAAGAACCCAGCGCTTGGGGAGAAGATGCTAAAGTCTAACTAAAGAAGCAGCTAGAAATGTTGTACATGATGTTTTGTGCTTCTGTACCAGCCCAAGGCAACCACAACCCTTTAGCAGTAAAGATATGTGTCTCCAAAGATGCCCCAGTAGCTCCCCATCTTCTTTTCTGCTGATTCACTGCACATGCTCTGTGCTGCTGTCACTTACTGAGCTTAGGGAGCCACTCACAATATACAGTACACATAGAATAGAAATGTCACAATATAAGGCTGATTAGTAATTAATACACATAATTACTACATGGCAGCACAGAAACCAGTTCAATTAGCATCAGAATTGAATAATCAGCAAACCTGTAGCATCAGCTTATATTACAGCCAGGGAAGCTCATTTTCTGCTGGATAATTAGTGACGAGCCCTAAGCTTAGCTTCTCAACAGCCAATCAGAGCCCACTGAGCATGTGAGTGTCACAGACACTTTCCAAGATGGTGACCCCCTGTGACAAGTTTGAAGTCCTGGATCATTGCTGCTATTGACAAGCTGAAACTATAGCCTCGTGTTCAATATATAAGTTTTAATCATATTAATTTTTAGGGTTTAATTCTCCTTTAAGTGACTCTGCATCCCCGGCACATTCTGCTGAGTGGCTCTGCGCCTCCCTACTGAACTCAAGTCTGCTCCGCCATGCAGTAATAATGCTGTTCTTTTTGTGAGTTCAGCAGTCATTATTTTTTATTTCCACATCAAATGTCTCACCCGCCCCCAACTTCTCCCCATCTCTCCTTTAACAAGGGCAGATTAATGGGAAGCCAGGGGTTCCTGGGAGAATTGTCTGTTGAATGCATCGCACGCAGAACTGCAAAAACCTTGCTTGTTAGATACAGCTAAACGCCTTGCTCTCTTATTTCTCTGGATGCGACAGCCCTGCTATTTCCCTTTGAATACAGGTATCCATTATCCGGAAACCCATAATCCAGAATGCTCCAAATTACGGAAGGCTGTATTAATGCATTTTTAAAAAGCATTTTACTGACCTGTGTAACTGATTAAATGGTTGCTGGCATGGGATTCCTGCAGCAGACTGGTACCATTAGAAAACTAAAATAATCAGGTAGATATTCAGTATATATGGCATCAGTGCTGTGGAGTTGGTACATACATACTTCAACTATGACTCCTTGTTTTAAAAGAAAAAGTAACAAAAGTAAAAATCTGAGTGTATCAAAGTAATTAAAATATAATGTATGGTTCAACTGCACTGGTAAAACTGGTGTGTTTGCTTCAGAAAGACTACTATAGTTTATATAAACAAGCTGCTGTGTAGCCATGGGGGCAGCCATTCAAGCACAGGATACACAGTAGATAACAGATAAGTACTACTATAGTTTATATAAACAAGCTGCTGTGTAGCCATGGGGGCAGCCATTCAAGCACAGGATACACAGTAGATAACAGATAAGTACTACTATAGTTTATATAAACAAGCTGCTGTGTAGTCATGGGGGCAGCCATTCAAGCACAGGATACACAGTAGATAACAGATAAGTACTACTATAGTTTATATAAACAAGCTGCTGTGTAGCCATGGGGGCAGCCATTCAAGCACAGGATACACAGTAGATAACAGATAAGTACTACTATAGTTTATTTAAACAAGCTGCTGTGTAGCCATGGGGGCAGCCATTCAAGCACAGGATACACAGTAGATAACAGATAAGTACTACTATAGTTTATATAAACAAGCTGCTGTGTAGTCATGGGGGCAGCCATTCAAGCACAGGATACACAGTAGATAACAGATAAGTACTACTATAGTTTATATAAACAAGCTGCTGTCTAGCCATGGGGGCAGCCATTCAAGCACAGGATACACGGTAGATAACAGATAAGTACTACTATAGTTTATATAAACAAGCTGCTGTGTAGTCATGTGGGCAGCCATTCAAGCACAGGATACACAGTAGAAAACAGATAAGTACTACTATAGTTTATATAAACAAGCTGCTGTGTAGCCATAAGGGCAGCCATTCAGTTTGAAAAAAGGAGAAAAGCACATGTTACACATCAGATAATGGATGAGCCCTGTTCAATACAATGGTGTTTGATCTGTTATTTGTTATGTAACCCGAGCAAACACACAGCTTTTACCACTGCATGCTAGCAGTATATTTAATGTTAATTACTTTATAATGCTTTCATTTCTTGGTGTTCGTGTTCCTTTAATGCACTGATTTATTTTCCACGTTGATTAATAGAGTTAATTACACAACATACACAAAAATATAAACCACATGCTAAACCAAAATCAAAGTTGTACCACATAAACCAAAAAACAACTGGAAAACCTAAAGCAACTTATACAGGTATGGGATCTGTTATCCAGAATGTTAGGGACCTAGGTTTTTCTGGATCTTTGAGTCAAATCATTGTCTTCATATCTCAAGTCTACTAGAAAATCATATAAACATGAAATAAACCCAATAGGCTGGTTTTGCCTCCAATAAGGATTAATTATATCTTAGTTGGGATCAAGTACAAGCTACTGTTTTATTATTACACAGAAAAAGGAAATTGTTTTTAAAAATTTGGATTATTTGGATAAAATGGAGTCTATGGGATTCTGGATAACGGGCTTCCGGATAACTGATCCCATACCATATTACTTGAACCTGGCAGATAGCTGTATAATTGCGGTTGAACACATTCCAAAAATTAACGAGAATATTGTTCTTGGAAACAGAATTGCTTCTGCCATATCCTTCTTCATAGAAGCTCTTTAATCTGATTTGATTATTTTCAGTGCTTGTATTTAAAGGAGAAGGGAAGGTCTTTTACCTTGTGGTGCCAAAAGTTAGATACCCCCAAGTGATCGCTTGTACTTACCTGGAGCTACAGTGAATACTCAACTTGCTGACCTACCATGGGAAATAGTGGCATGCTATACAGTCATATGAAAAAGTTTGGGAACCCCTCTTAATTCTTTGCAGTTTTGTTTATCATTGGCTGAGCTTTCAAAGTAGCAACTTCCTTTTAATATATAACATGTCTTATGGAAACAGTAGTATTTCACCAGTAGTATTCCAACAGAGATATTACATCAATACTTAGTTACAAATGTAACAGCCTCTAGACGACTCCTATAGCCTTTGATGAGTGTCTGGATTCTGGATGTGACTATTTTTGACCATTCGTCCATAACAAAATCTCTCCAGTTCAGTTAAATTTGATGGCTGCCGAGCATGGACAGTCTGCTTCAAATCATCCCATAGATTTTCCATGATATTCAAGTCGGGGGACTCCAGAATATTGTACTTGTCCCTCTGCATAAATGTCTTTGTAGATTTCCAAGTGTGTTTAGGGTCAATGTCTTGTTGGAATATCCAACCCCTGCAGCGGAACTTCAACGTTGTGACTGATACTTGAACATTATCCTGAAGAATTTGTTGATATTGGGTTGAATTCATCCGACCCTCGACTTTAACTAGGGCCCCAGTAGTCCCTGAACTAGCCACACAGCCCCTGAACTAGCCACACAGCCCCACAGGATGATGGGACCTCCACCAAATGTGACAGTAGGTAGTAGGTGTTTTTCTTGGAATTTAGTGTTCTTCTTCCGCCATGCAAAGCACTTTTTGTTATTAGCAAATAACTAGATTTTTGTCTCATCAGTCCAAAGCACTTTGTTCCAAAATGACTGTGGCTTGTCTTAATGAGCTTTTGCATACAACAAGCGACTGTGTTTGTGCAGAAAGGGCTTCTTTCTCATCACCCTGCCATACAGATGTTCTTTGTGCAAATTGTGCTGAATTGTAGAACGATGTACAGATACACCTGCATCTGCAGCAAGATGTTCGTGCAGGTCTTTGGAGATGATCTTTGGGTTGTCTGTAACCATTCCCACAATCCTCCCCATATGCCGCTCCTGTATTTTTCTAGGCCTGCCAGACCTGGGTTTTACAGCAACTGTGCCTGTGGCCTTCCATTTCCTGATTACATTCCTTACAGGTGAAACTGACAGTTTAAACCTCTGAGATAGCTTTTTGTAGCCTTCCCCTAAACCATGACACTGAACAATCTTTGTTTTCAGATCTTTTGAGAGTTGCTTTGAGGATCCCATGCTGTCACTCTTCAGGGAGAGTCAAACAGAAGCACAACTTGCAATTGGTCACCTTAAATACATTTTCTTATGGTTGGACACACCTGCCTATGAAGTTCAAGGCTTAACGAGCTAATCAAACCAATTTGGTGTTGCAAGTAATCAGTATTGAGCAGTTACATGCATTCAAATTGGCAAAATGACAAGGGTACCCACTGCCAGTTTTTCACATTTGATTTAATTTCATACAACTGAATACTGCTTCACTAATAAGATTTGTTCAGAAAACACCCCAGTTCTCAGATGTTCCTGGGAAATGAAAGACACAGCCCGGTTTTATTTTTTGTTGAAAGTGGAGTAAAATATTATGCAGGCTGAGAGGGGTTCCCAAACTTTTTCATATGACTGTAGATGGAAAGGCATTGCCAGCTGGTGGGAAAATTGTCAGCTCTAGGGAGGATGGAAATTAATGAATTTAATTTTCGCACTGTTCCTGTTTCTTTGTCCAGATCATGAGTCTAAATGAACGGCATGATTATACGCCTCTAGGACTGGGGAAAATGCCGACCTATTCCCCATGGCAGTCGGGCTTCTACCTCTGGGGTCTCTTTTTGTCCTTGAGCTTCTGACCCTGCGCACTGAGGATTAAATGACAGCTGCAGTCGTTGATGGGCAGAGAAGGGGTCACTTCCCGCTGTCAACATCTATCTCTTGGTGTTTCATTTAATATTCAAGAAATACTCTCACAGGCTAAAAATATAGCAAGGAATTGATCCGCAGGCAGCGATGTCTAGAGAGGGGCATGGCATTCCTGGCTTGTCTTATTCTGACACAGTTCCTAGAGAGAGAGAATTGGCAGAAGGGAAACGGCATGTTTTTGTAATACAGGCATGCTCCTCTATCAGTACTCAGGGAACACATTATTTTATTTCTATTAGCTGCTAGATGAACAACACATTCTCAGTGCCGATTAAACCAGTAACAGAATACATGTTATTTAAAGGCGGTTCAAAACCACTAATAAAAATGTGCCAAATGAAAGAAAATGTCATTTAAAGCAACTTTCCAATATACATTCATTACATCTTTTTCACTGGTTACAAGGCTCCGAGTAAATGGAATTGCTATTGAAAGCAGTGTCTGTGTTGCCATTTCTATTCTATGCTCTGGCGGATTGAAACAATGTAGCAGAAAACAGCTGATTAAGACACCTGGAAAGAGGACTGATCTCTGCTACATTGTTTCAAAGACAGAAATGGCCACACAGATACTGCTTTAAGTAGCAATTACTTTTACTAATAACTATAAAACCATAGAAAATCTTTAATTATTGTGTATCGGAGAGTTGCTTACAATTACATTTTCTATTATTGGGCAATATGTTATGTTTGGTTTTGGATCCACCGTTAAATTAACTTTTAGTATGATGTAAAAAATGCTGTTCAGAGACAATTGGCATTTGGCCTTCATTTTGTATTGTTTTTTTTTTTTTTTAAATTCTTTAGGTTTTTGTTCAGCAGCTCTCCAATTTCAGCAGCTATCTGGTTGCTAGGGGCCAATTTAACCTAGCAACCAGGCAGCGTCTTTAAAGGAGAATTCAACCCGTTACATAAAAAACCCTTACCCCCCTACCCTACGTAGACCCTCCTCCCTTCTACCCCCCAGCCTACTTGGTACCCCGGGCAAATGCCCCTAACTTTTTTTTTTTTTTTTTTTACATACCCCTCGGTGCAGATTCTGTCCTCGGGAGTTCAGGGCCGCCATCTTATTTTCATCGTAAAACTTCGGAAGCAGACCGTCGTTTTGGGCGCATGCGCATATTCTGGTCCCGAACAGCTGCACACGCACCGAAAGTCACGAAAAATGTCACAAACATTTCCGAATCCACTATTTCGGATTCGGCCGAACCCTCGAATTCTTTGCAAAAGATTCAGCCGAATTCTGAATACTAATTTGCATATGCAAATTAGGGTAGAGAAAGGGAAAACATTTTTACTTTTGTTTTGTGACAAAAAGTCACACGATTTCCCTCCCTTCCCCTAATTTGCATATGCAAATTAGGATTTGTTTCGGCCGGGTAGAAGGATTCGGCTGAATCCGAATCCTGCGGAAAAAGGCCGAATCTTGGCCAAATCCAGAACGAAATCCTGGTTAATTAATTGTAATGTCATTTTTGGCAATGTTTTTCCATTCCTTGTTGTGCGGGAATTGGCTGCGGCCTCTGAAAGACTGAACTTAATAGGCTTGTGCTTTTTAGCAAGATTATTAGGTTGCTAATGCCTCCAGTGTAATTGACCTAAAGCAGATTCTCTGGAAAGCAAAGGCAGCAGCAGATACCTGCACCTCCCTGACTGTCAGCTAATCTCAGCTCAGTCAATGCATGAAGCCAGTGTTTGATAATAGCTATGGGCTGTAAACTTAAAGAAAACATGTGGAGTCGTCTTTATTGCAAGTTTGTATTTGCCCACTCTTTTATTTCCCCTGTTCTTATGCCTCTCTGCTGTATCTACAGATAATTACTACATGGCAGCACAGAAACCAGTGCAATTAGCATCAGAATTTAATAATCAGCAAACCTGTAGCATCAGCTTATATTACAGCCAGGGAAGCTCATTTTCTGCTGGATAATTAGTGACGAGCCCTAAGCTTAGCTTCTCAACAGCCAATCAGAGCCCACTGAGCATGTGAGTGTCACAGACACTTTCCAAGATGGTGACCCCCTGTGACAAGTTTGAAGTCCTGGATCATTGCTGCTATTGACAAGCTGAAACTTTAGCCTCGTGCAATAAGTTCATTATATAAAATATACCATTTTTAACCATATTCATTTTTAGGGTTTAGTTCTCCTTTAAAGGGGTGGTCCACCTTTACGTTAACTTTTAGTATGTTATAGAATGGCTAATTCTAAACAAGTTTTCAGTTGGCCTTCATTATTTCTCTTTTATATTTTTGAATTATTTGCCTTCTTTCCAGCTTTCAATTTGGGGTCTAAAAAAATGCTCTGTAAGGCTATATGTTGGGCGTTTTGATCCTTGCATGAGCTTGCAATAAAGATCTTTTTCCCTCTTCAAGTGGAGTGCCGTCCATTTCTTTGGCATAGTTCAAGCTGAAACTTTAGCCTCGTGTAATAAGTTCACTATATAAAATATAGCATATTTGGCCACACTCATTTTTAGGATCTCTCTGTACAGACTATGAGCAAACTTAGGGACTGTTCCTGCTGAATTGTGCTTAGTACAGGGAATACCTATGCTGTCATAGTTTTATGGGATCTCTCTGTACAGACTATGAACAAACTTAGGGGCTGTTCCTGCTGAATTGTGCTTAGTACAGGGAATACCTATGCTGTCATAGTTTTATGGGATCTCTCTGTACAGACTATGAGCAAACTTAGGGGCTGTTCCTGCTGAATTGTGCTTAGTACAGGGAATACCTATGCTGCCATAGTTTTATGGGATCTCTCTGTACAGACTATGAGCAAATTTAGGAGACTGTTCCTGCTGAGCATCATTTCTTACCCACTGTACTGCAGGACAAGAGGGACCTTCCAGCCTTTGGTTGGACATTCTTGGCGTTTCTTACATAGAATGATCTGGCTTTGCTAATTAGCACATTCCTTATTAACATTTATCTCATTAAATGAATAGAAGGTATCCCATGCAGACTGACTGTAGCCAAGAAATGATACAAAATGAAGTTAATAGAGACAGCATAATGGGCATATTTGTGTTTAACACGATGCCTTTGTTCTCAAAAACACATGTTGTTAGTGCATATAAATAGGCTGCTGGGGAGCTGCAGATTACAGTGATTACATTGTGCAGCAGATGCTTTCAGGCAGTCGGCACTTTCAAACAGAGTGGCAAATTGAGTAGGCAGCGAAAAATTCAACCCACACCCAATTTTGCTTCATAATCTGTGCCCATCCCAACACAAACATATGCAAATGTTATGCTGGGAGGGGCGCGGATGATCTAGGGCAGGTAAAGTGCAGGCTGTTGTTGCAGGGGTTAACTTACATTACTATGTGCAAAACTGTGCATCCCTAGTGTGCAAGTGCCAGCTATACTCATTTACCAGTCGTGGATTTAAAGGGCTTGTTCACCTTTAAATTAACTGTTAATATGACATAGAGCGTGATATTTCAAGACAATTTGCAACTGGTTTCCCTTTTTTTATGATATGTGGCGTTTGAGTTATTTAGTTGGTTGCTAGGTTATTTATCACTACAGCAACGGTGCATTGATATGAATAAGAGACTGGAATATAAATAGGAGTGGCCTTAATAGAAAGATTAAAAACCAATAACAATACATTTGTAGCCTAAAGCTGGCCATAGACTCAAAGATCCGTCGCCCGGCGACATATCTCCTCTTCTTCGGGCGACTAATCTCCCCGAACTGCCTAGAATGTAAATTGCCAGCTGGGTGGCACTCGGAGCGATTAGTTTTTCGTGGAAACGTCGGGCGACTTCGGAAAACAAAGCGCTCCGAGTGCAATCCCGCCAGCGATTTACATTCTAGCCGGCGGGAGGCAGTCCGGGGGGACTATAAGCCTGAAGAAGAGGAGATTTGTCGCCGGGCGACTAATCTATCTGAATCTAAGCGTGTGCCCTGACGCAAAAACGTAACGTAAAGGTGAACCACCCCTATTAAAGAATAGTTGGGCCCCTTAATTATAGGCTGTGGTATGATCTGCTGCACCCTATTTAATGACATGGGCAGAGAAGGCTGAAATCACATTCTGTTGCCTAGTGAAACATTTTTTTGGCACAATGTATTTGGGTTGCTAAAAGACAGGGTGTGCAGAATGTGCCCTAAACTTCCACAGCATGATTGGCTACCTATGGGGCACACAGGGTGCCAAGGGGCATCCAATGCTAGATGTAAGGGCAGCCATGATATCAGACACCCTATAGATGGGCCTGCACCTCCCAGACGTGCTGCGATATTTCTGCATTCAGACAAAGAACAGAGGCCTTTATGCGTCATACATTAATGAGCCGTGTTTTTGTGCGGCTTTAAGTCAGACGCTGGCAATTATAAATGGCACGTATTCTTCCATAGTCATACGGCACTTCTGCTTCATGGCTGCTGGGTAACCAGTGTGGCAGCCTCCACTCCTTTGGATAAATACACATGTACAGATAATAATACAGCTCCCTGTTTGACTGCAAAGCTTCCTCATTAGAGACATTAAAGCCTTGCTGTAGCCATTCTATACTCCTATTGATCCCTAGGCTGGAAAGCTTTATAGCAAGACTGATCAAGCTAGCCTTCCATCAGCCTTAAGCCATTATATTTATATTTATGCTCTCCCCTTTCCCCTTGTTCTCCATTCACTTCCCTGGCACAGCAGAACTGTGTGTGTTTTTACTGACACTGTGTTTTTCTCTCCCATAATGTCTATTGATATTTACACACCCCGGAGATTTTACTACATGTGTCAGCTTGATATATGTTGGGCTCTTACAGACACATTCTAGTTCTAAAGCTGCAATGCTGCCCCCCATAGACCCATTCAGCTTATGGCGTATATAGTGAATTACGTACCCCCTATTGTAAAGTATAAGGATAGTAGAAGTCACCGAAGCGTTTCAGGACTTTAGCCTCATGCTTTTGTACAGGCAACTCCAAGGTAACTTCTAATATCCTCATATTTTCCAACAAGGGGAACTTTATTTATTATAATACACACGTTTTAGTGACAACAATGACATCACTAAACTCTGTTTATAACTAATGACATCGCTATGAACAGTTTTATATATTGAATAAAGTACCCCCTCTTGTAAAATATAAGGATATTCTAAGTTACCAAAGAGTTCCATGACTATATTAAAAAACACAAGGCCGAGGGGACTTCTAATATCTTCATCTTTTCCAACTAGGGGTATTTTATTATAATACACAAGTTTCAGTGGGTCATGTGACAGAAATGACATCACTAAGCTCTGATTAAAACCGGTGACATCACTAAGCACTGTTTATAAGGATATAATTTACAGGAGATTCATGTCTTTTGTGTATTATAGCTATATACATAATTTTTATGGTTGGGTGCTGTCATAATGTTTTCTTTATACAGCCAGACCCTCTTTCTGTATGGGGAAACAATTCTTTTATGGCCTGCAGTTTACTGTGATAACACTGTGCCTTGTACTGATCACTAAGCCTGTGTTGTCTATGGCAGAGGGACTTCAATTGTCACAATCCAACAAGTTGAATGAGGGTTTGGATCAATCTGTGAGCCTAAGGGTCAGGGCACACGCTCATATTCGGGGAGATTAGTCGCCCGGCGACAAATCTCCTCTTCTTCAGGGCGACTAATTTTCCTGAACTGCCTCCTGCGGCTAGAATGTAAATCTCCGGCGGGATGGCCCTCAGAGCGCTTTGTTTTCTGAAGTCGCCCGAAGTTGCCGCACGAGGAAACCAGGCGACTTTAGAAAACAAAGCATTCCGAATGCCATCCCGCCGCCGATTTACATTCTAGCCCGGCGGGAGGCATTTCAGGAAAATTAGTCACCCTGAAGAAGAGGTGATTTGTCACCGGGCGACTAATCTCCCCGAATCTGAGCATGTGCCCTGACCCTTAAGGTGGCCAAAAACTACAAATTCTGCTTGTTTGGTGAGGTCACCCAATGAGCACATATTTCCCCCTCCATATGTCCTCCTAATCTGGTTGATGTGTTTGCCTCTAGGGCATTCCAATTGGATTACAAAGGCAGGAACGCAAGCTGTCAGAGCGAAATAGTCTTCGATCTGTCGGGAAAATCAGACCTGCACAATCTGCCTGATTTTTCGGCCAGATATTGATAGGTGGACCAGTCGGAGGGGGTCACCATCTTGGAAAGTGTCTGTGACACTCACATGCTCAGTGGGCTCTGATTGGCTGTTGAGAAGCTAAGCTTAGGGCTTGTCACTAATTATCCAGCAGAAAATGAGCTTCCCTGGCTGTAATATAAGCTGATGCTACAGGTTTGCTGATTATTAAATTCTGATGCTAATTGCACTGGTTTCTGTGCTGCCATGTAGTAATTATCTGTATTAATTACTAATCAGCCTTATATTGTGACATTTCTATTCTATGTGTACTGTATATTGTGAGTGGGTCCCTAAGCTCAGTAAGTGACAGCAGCACAGAGCATGTGCAGTGAATCAGCAGAAAAGAAGATGGGGAGCTACTGGGGCATCTTTGGAGACACAGATCTTTACTGCTAAAGGACTGTGGTTGCCTTGGGCTTGTACAGAAGCACCAAATATAATGTAAAACATTTCTAGCTGTTAGCTTTAGTTCTCCTTTAAGGTGTTGCTGATGCAAAACAAGTTATTAAGCAAGGACTAATTGTGAAAGGATATAAAGGTGGCATTGGAGTAATTAGACTCTGTGTGTATCTCTTAATGAGCAGCTCTTCTATATAATGATAATTTATGGTTGTCTTTAAGAGCCCTTGAACAAGTAGAATATTCGGGCGCTTTCTGCACAATAATAAGTGTTTGCCGGCACTCGCCGCTTTTGCTTTTCCGTACATCAAAGGTCAAGTTTCACTCCTAAAATCCTTCCCTTCAGCAGAATTATTTCTGATCCCTCTATATTTATCTCCTCATGGCAGCCACGAAGTATGATTCCCGCTTAATCACGTGTAGGTTTGTACTTTTGCCTAATGTCCGACAGATGAGTTTTCTGCTGTGATTCACCATTGTGCAAAGGTCATGAGAATGGATAAATGTCCGCCTATGGTAATTGCACATTAGTAAAAATCTGACGACAGGTATGGGATCCGTTATCCGGAAACCCAATATCCAGAAAGCTGAGTTCCAATCTCCCATGGACTACATTATAATGAAATAATCCAAATTTTTAAAAAGGATTTCTTTTTTTCTCTGTAATAATAAAACAGTAACTTGTACTTGGTCCCAACTAAGATATAATTAATCCTTATTGGAAGCAAAACCAGCCTATTGGGTTTATTTAATTTCTGCATGATTTTCTATTAGACATAAAGTATGAAGATCTAAATGAGAGTAAGATCTGTTGAGTTAGGCCATCATTCGTATGTCAGTGGTACGGCACATGCTCACTGGGCTGCTGTTGAGAAGTCTAATCATATGATTAAGTACCTCTAAGGCACAAAATGCGTAAGGCTTGTGCTGTGATGTTTTTTTGCCTAAATAAATACTTTTTTTACTGCATCAACCTGTGGAGTGTGGTCCGGAATGTGTCAGCCTTAGGTACCATTACTCTTATATTTCTAATGTGACCCTCTGGTAGTCAAAACGCTGGGTGCAAGTGGGTGGGAATGTATAAATTGTACTGATTTGTTTTCTTCCCTTTGTAGGAAGCGGCGCGACGGCTGTTGTCCAGGCTGCTTTCTGTGCTCCCAAGAAAGAGAAAGTGGCCATCAAGAGAATAAACCTGGAGAAATGCCAGACCAGTATGGATGAACTTCTGGTAATAACACTGATCTTAGCCTTTGCCTTATTATTATTGATAAGTCTAAAGTAAGTGGCTTTGCTGAGTCGCCTTGCCTAACACAAGCCCAATAGGTTTAGACCACTACTCAATACTGTATCACATGACCTGCATGCATTGGAGCCTTCATAGACATCTGCACAGTTGCCTCTCCACCCCCTGCCATCACTAACCTAGAGACGGTAGGGCTGCTGCCATGGTTATGCCCCTTGATTCAGGGCAAATCAAGGGGCCTAACCATGTGCAGGATTTTTTTTTTTTCTGTGCTTTTTTTGCTAATAGTCAGGGCTGCTGGGAGCAGGGCCCTGCTATTGTAGTATTATGGGGTCCTATTGATGGCAACCCAGGATGTGCATCAAAGTACACCTTAAAGGAGAACTAAAGCCTAACTAAAGAAGTAGCTAGAAATATTGTACATTATATTTCGTGCTTCTGTACCAGCCCAAGGCAACCACAGCCCTTTAGCAGTAAAGATCTGTGTCTCCAAAGATGCCCCAGTAGCTCCCCATCTTCTTTTCTGCTGATTCACTGCACATGCTCTGTGCTGCTGTCACTTACTGAGCTTAGGGACCCACTCACAATATACAGTACACATAGAATAGAAATGTCACAATATAAGGCTGATTAGTAATTAATACACATAATTACTACATGGCAGCACAGAAACCAGTGCAATTAGCATCAGAATTTAATAATCAGCAAACCTGTAGCATCAGCTTATATTACAGCCAGGGAAGCTCATTTTCTGCTGGATAATTAGTGACGAGCCCTAAGCTTAGCTTCTCAACAGCCAATCAGAGCCCACTGAGCATGTGAGTGTCACAGACACTTTCCAAGATGGTGACCCCCTGTGACAAGTTTGAAGTCCTGGATCATTGCTGCTATTGACAAGCTGAAACTTTCGGCGGGTGCAATAAGTTCAGTATATAGAATATTGTATTTTTAGCCATAATCATTTTTAGGGTTTAGTTCTCCTTTAATGGCTATAGCACACAGTAATGAGCAGCATTGTACCCTGTGGCCCTGACTTACTGACTCTGCTCACGTGTTCATAAATAGCCATATACACAAAAGCTGCTATTTTGCTGTGTAAGTAAAACATTGAATACTCTATGGACATCTCTTTATGGCCCCTAGAGGTGCACAGAGTAGCTAGAAAGCGATGCACAAGCCTGTTTTATAGAGCAGGTGGGCGCCCAACAAGGAATGTGCTCAAATATAATGTAGAACAAACACAGGGACTACTGCAAAACATTAGCTATTGTAGAACTATAACTCGGAGCAGCCACAACTGATTATATTCTGCAGGTCTCAAATTTTCCTGTAGCATCAATGTAATGCTGCATTATAACCTTCCTCCTCCTGTTTGCCGTCTCTCCATTTCATGACATCATGCGCGGGAGCCATTAAAATGCAAATCTTCTCGTTATTTGTGGGACACATTAAGGGAGTAGGAGAAATGTAATTGCGCCTTCATTGAATTGCAAAAGCCGACTCTGTGGTCACAAAATGGGTCTTTAAATCATTTAACAGAATTGGTCATTATGGTTTGCAGATTAACAAGTGAACGCGCCAATTTTGTGGCCCTTTGTTCATACGGGGCCACTGGTTTCACTCGGCAGGTCACAAGGCGTCACAGGTTTGCTTGCCACATCTCATAGGCCTTCTGTTGTGTTACAAGGAACCAGGAGGGCACATTGTTAGGCCCCTGTAATAGACTAAGCTCTTGATATATGGACAGGGGCCATGCTAAGGATGCTGGGAACTGAAATAACCAATCTTCGCTCCCCTTTCTCCTAATCATTGGCTGATGGAGCACTTGAGCCCCCCGTGGCTGCTGCCAGATGAGTCGGCCTATTCGCACGGCGGTTTCCAAAGCTTCGTGTGCAAGCGCGTCTGGAATATTGTTTCACCTCCATGCGGATATTCCCATCTCACAGGCAGCCGCCATCAAATGGGCTGGAAGAGAATGGAATGCCTATTTATTATTCATGGGCCTTGTGATTCACGGCTGTTGCATGCAACCACACATCAAACAGCTGATTTCTCATTTTCATTGTGTGCATTCTGCGAGTGCGACGTTAACCCCTTCACTGCTCTGGCAATCACAGCCCAGCTGCCTGGCACTCTACGGTTTGTTCCCAATCATTAGAACTATTTGTTATAAAACATATTTGTAGAAAGAAAGAAAGAGGGCACACAGATTCCCTTCTGGCTGCCGGTGCATAAGCATGCTGGCAGTTTTCCAGCCGTGACCTGGTATTTAAACATAAACAGCATATACGTGTTTCCTGAATTATATGGATTTTCTTCTATTAAATAGGAAATAAACCCTTAGGACCACTAATATAAAAAGCGATCATTTACTCACCTATACACACACACACTAGTGCAAGCTATTGCTCATCAGTACCTATACACACACACACTAGTGCAAGCTATTGCTCATCAGGTATCTATACACACACACTAGTGCAAGCTATTGCTCATCAGTACCTATACACACACACACTAGTGCAAGCTATTGCTCATCAGGTATCTATACACACACACTAGTGCAAGCTATTGCTCATCAGTACCTATACACACACACACTAGTGCAAGCTATTGCTCATCAGTACCTATACACACACACACTAGTGCAAGCTATTGCTCATCAGTACCTATACACACACACACTAGTGCAAGCTATTGCTCATCAGGTATCTATACACACACACTAGTGCAAGCTATTGCTCATCAGTACCTATACAGACACACACTAGTGCAAGCTATTGCTCATCAGGTATCTATACACACACACACACACACACACACACTAGTGCAAGCTATTGCTCATCAGGTATCTATACACACACACACACACACACACTAGTGCAAGCTATTGCTCATCAGGTATCTATACACACACTCTAGTGCAAGCTATTGCTCATCAGTATCTATACACACACACTAGTGCAAGATATTGCTCATCAGGTATCTATACACACACACACACACACACACACACACACTAGTGCAAGCTATTGCTCATCAGGTATCTATACACACACACTAGTGCAAGCTATTGCTCATCAGTACCTATACACACACACACTAGTGCAAGCTATTGCTCATCAGTACCTATACACACACACACTAGTGCAAGCTATTGCTCATCAGTACCTATACACACACACACTAGTGCAAGCTATTGCTCATCAGGTATCTATACACACACACTAGTGCAAGCTATTGCTCATCAGTACCTATACAGACACACACTAGTGCAAGCTATTGCTCATCAGGTATCTATACACACACACACACACACACACACACTAGTGCAAGCTATTGCTCATCAGGTATCTATACACACACACACACACACACACTAGTGCAAGCTATTGCTCATCAGGTATCTATACACACACTCTAGTGCAAGCTATTGCTCATCAGTATCTATACACACACACTAGTGCAAGATATTGCTCATCAGGTATCTATACACACACACACACACACACACACACACTAGTGCAAGCTATTGCTCATCAGGTATCTATACAGAAGGGTTGAATTTCAAATTTGAAAAACTAGGAGGTCCCCCCTAGGCTAAAACAGCAATTCGGCAGGTTTTAAATGGCGAATGGTTGAAGTTGAATTTTTAAAGAGACAGTACATTATAAATTTAGAATTTTCAATTTTTTTCAAATTTGAATTGAATTTGGACTATTTCCTAGAAGCACACAAAATATAGCTCAAAATTCGAATTTTTTGAATTGACCTTTGATAAATCTGCCCCATAGTGTACACACACACACACACACACACACACACACACACACACACACACACACACACACACACACACACACACACACACACATGGCTGCCATCAATAATCCTGGGATACCTAGCAGAAAGTAAAAAGGGACCCTAATGAAAAAATGCCCCTTTACATATATGGCCAAACTCCTGATCTGCCCCACCACTGATTTGCACCTGTTGGGCAATAACTGTATGGGGGTAAGAGTAGTTACCCGGAGGGAACTTCAGCTGTGAGGGCCAGTTGGGGCACACACAAATGCCTTTTGAAGCCGCATGCAAGCGCATAATGATCAAGTCTTGGCATTCGCCCATTAGGTGCATGCATGTGCCGCAACATGGCTGCTCGAACCATCCACTCCCAGTGTGGGTGGCCTAGCTCTAGCTGGGTGCAATTTAAAATAAATAAATAAATACATAAAATATTGTAATCCCCAACTGGGCTTTATTAGCCCGCACCTTTGGGGATAAGATTTTTGCCCAACAGGTGCACTTTAACCCCTCCCATTGATCTACCAAAAACCGAACCAACCCGTCTCACCACAAGTTTCGCCCCACTTCAAGATCCCCTTGATGGCGGCCCTGCTAGTGCAAGCTACTGCTTCTATGCGAGTGCTACTGTTCATGAACGACACAAGACTAAGCAGGTTTATTTACCCTTTATCCGAAAAGGCTTGTTCACGTTTGCTGACCTGCTGCTTTCAGCTGCCAGTAATGGAGATAAGAATGCTCAGCAGGCGCAGAGATCACATGCAGTGATGTTGATTCTCTATCACTTGTGAGGTTTCTCTGTCTGCGAATAAACCTTGGTGGCGAAAATGGCACCGCACGTAACCGTTCAGCCAGAGGATATGCACCATATGCTGCGACGCTGGGTATTATAACAAAAAGTTCCCCCATTAGAAAAGCCCCATCTACTACCCTAAATAGTAGTCTCCTCTAACTGAACGCCGTATTTGACGTATACGCAATTGGAACAGTCTGTCTTCGTACCAACTGCGTATGCTCCAAAAAATTCTGATAATTTCTAAAGGAAAGAAGTTCCGAAGAAGTCTGAAGACCCAGAAGATGGTGCCCATGAACCACTCTGCACACTTTCTGCAATAATGCGCTGTGCAGGACGGGGGACTATCTAGGGTAGTAGAATGAGCTTTTCTGATTGGGGGAGGTTTAGTTTTTTCTTTAAACCAATAGCAACAGGGCCATACATTGACTACTTGTCTGTGCTGTTTTGTATGAAGAATACTTCAGCCAGTCCTGCAGCAGGTCGGGTACCCGCAAAAAAAGCAGGTACCCTGCGGAACAAGGGCAGGCTTTTCAGGTGCGGGTATAGACGCGGACCTGCAGGGTCACGTTGCGGGTCTCTTCTTGCTGCAGCTCTCTCCCAGCAGATTGCTTCTGTCCCTCTCCCTCTTGGCACTTTTGATGATGTCACTTCCGGTTTGATGGTAGTCGGCGGGTTACGGGTCGGGTTGCGGATAAGGCAGTTGCGGGTCCAGGTCGGGTAGCGGATCAAAGAGGGTAAATATACGGGTTGCGGGGTCGGGTCCGAGTCTTTGTAATTGGTTCCACGCAGGACTCTAGGACGGGTACTACTATATGCTTAGATAAAATGTTCAGGCATACTATGAGCTATGGGAATACAACTTCTGTGCTGCTTGTGCTGGGAAAGGGAGGCTGCTCATTCTTCAGACAGGTATTTGCACCAGCGCAGCTCTGCAGGGACAGCGCATTCATCTTGTATTTATAGAAATGCACCTCAGGAGCAGACAGAGGGCTGAGCTGAGAGCAAGTAACTTCATTATAGAAAGGTTGGAAATTGCCGACGTGCTGAGCAGAGACTGTAAGTTAAAGAGATGTCAGCATTAACATAACCTTTCCCTTTCTGAGCACTTTGTATTATTCACAAGCCATCATTCTATTGACCATATCCTGAGGGAAGTTAAGATATGGATTCCACTGGAATTCTGGGGAACGTGTACTGAAAAGCCTTAAAGAATTCCCTAGAGTCCTAAAGAGATGTCTAGTGATCATGGATATATTGCTTTTACTGAATGGCAGAATGTCTGCATACTCTGTATCTTCATGTACAAACTATAAGAAGACTTATGGGACTGTTCCTGCTGAATTGTGCTTAGTACAGGGGAATACCTATGCTGCCATAGTTTTATGGGATCTCTCTGTACAGACTATGAGCAAACTTAGGGGCTGTTCCTGCTGAATTGTGCTTAGTACAGAGGAATACCTATGCTGCTATAGTTTTATGGGATCTCTCTGTACAGACTATGAGCAAACTTAGGGGACTGTTCCTGCTGAATTGTGCTTAGTACAGGGGAATACCTATGCTGCTATAGTTTCATGGGATCTCGCTGCATAAAATATTGTTCATTTTGGAAAGATGCATGGGCGCATTTCAGGCTGCAGTGGGGAACTTTCGAAGGCCTGGATCATTACTTGGGCTGCTGAACCTCGTGCTGGGACAGTAGGTCCAGTAAATAAAATACAGCATTTCTAGCCTTGTATTTGGCTTTAGTTCTATTTTTAAGTTGCCTCTAGGGCTAAGCTTCTCTCCCTAGGGTTCATTATATCCAATCTGTGCGCGGTTCAGATTGGATATAATCCAGTGCAGTGTTATTGCAGAAATATATGAAGTAGATGCAATGCAAGAATATCAAGCAGCAATGAAGCATTTAATTTAATGACTTTATCCTCCTATTTATCTTTCGCTTCCCTCCTCAGAAAGAAATTCAGGCAATGAGCCAGTGCCATCATCCCAATATCGTCTCCTACTACACGTCGTTTGTGGTGAAGGATGAGCTGTGGCTGGTAATGAAGTTGATGAGTGGAGGTAACACATATCACTGTTCTCTTGCCACTTATGTAGATTAAAGGGGAAGTACAGTCACAGTTTTTAATATAATTCTCACTGACGGCTGCTCATCGACTCGATTTGTTTTTTTGCCTGACCAGGTTCAGTGCTGGATATCATCAAACACATCATTGCCAGAGGAGAGCATAAGAACGGCGTTCTGGATGAAGCGAGCATCGCCACCATGCTAAAGGAGGTCCTCGAGGGACTCGAGTATCTGCATAAAAATGGACAGATCCACAGGTAGCGCATTGCACTTCACAGATGACATTTACTTTGTTGCACAAAATTCTATATGGCGGTGAAATTAACCCACAAAATGTTTCCTGTCTATATACATTCAAGGCATCAAGGAGTGATGGCAGCTCAAACACAGGGCCTGTTGGTTCCTGGTCGCTGCTATTCATTATTGTATCATATCTTTTATCACTCTGGGAAAGGTAGCTGAGCACAGAGGGAAACGGACAATGATCTTTCTGGCCCCTGGTATTCTTCTCACTTGTGCTTAGGTTTCTCTTGTCACGCCTGTGCTGTGGGGAAATTCTAATCTGCAGCGGTGTGACTAGTTTTCTTTGTGCACACCAGCTAGTGATTTGCTTATATGTGATATTATCTAAAGGCACCCCCCATACACGGGCTGATAAAAGCTACCGACAGATGAAGTCGGCAGTTTATTGGCCTGTGTGTGGGGCCATCCGACTGGTGTCCCCGATCGGCATCTGGCCGACTTTCGGACAGATATTTATCGGGGCCGCCAGTCGGCTTGTTAAAAAATCCCTTTGGATCACGGCCACGTATTTTCGTTAATGCCGACCGCCCGTTTGGCCTCCATTCTGATCCGATTGTTGGGCCCTAGGGCCCATGATTGGATCAGCGCAATATCACCCACTTCAATGTGGGCATATCGGGGAGAGATCTGCTCATTTGATGACATTGCCAAACAAGCGGATCTCCCTGTGTATGGCCACCTTAAGGGCGAAGACACACAGAGCTACCAGTAGCAGTTGGGTCAGAGACACACGTGGAGATTCGGGGAGATTCAGTCGCCAGGCGACAAATCGCCTCTTTTTCGGGCAACTAATCTCCCCAAACTGTCTTCCTGCCAGCTAGAATCTAAATCGCCAGCGGGATGGTACTCGGAGAGCTTCATTTTCTGAAGTTGCCTCACGAGGAAACTTTGGGCGACGTCAGAAGCGTTCCTGTATTGGTCGGCTCGTCGATCGGGCTGGATGGAAAGCTTTGATTGGGTGCCTTCAAGGCACCCAAACATCAGCCATTGTTAGTGCTGAATCGTCAGATACAGGTAGAATTCTATTGTTTCTATATGTATATCTGACCATTCAGCTCTACACGAGTGTTTTCAAATAAAATATCTTTCTTGGAAACCTCTTTTCCATGAAAGATCGTAATTGTTACATCTATGGCCACCTATAGGATGATTAAAACTACTGCTTGTTGGCCCCTGTATTGTACCTTCCTGATAGCCTACTGACCCTAAATAACAAAAAAACTTAAAAAAACAGCCTTGGCTCACTGATGTGGTCCTATCCTGACAGGTCTGCATTGGCCTCATAGGGACCCAATAATTAGATCAGCCCGATTTACCCCAGTGCCCAAAACAAGCGGGTCTTGCTATGTATTCCCAACTTTCAGAGACTTAAACCTCCCCTCGGCAGAAGGTGAGGGACAGGAACGTGTGCATTCTATTGGGATGTGTGCCCAACATGGCATCATCTAGAAATAAAATTCCCCAAGCACTTTGGGAAAGTAAAATTAGAGCCAACACACAGTGGGCCTTTGTTATACCCAGGCTACAAGTTAATCTGGGAACTGGGTTACATTTATTTGCTTGAGAGACGAGATGCCAAACAGAAAGTTGTGAAGACTGCAGCTTAAAGGCCTAATTTAGTGAATAAACATGTTGCACAATAACTGTGCCAGGCTCCCCGGCTCATGCCGAATCCAAAATAAGGATCCTGAGCCTGCGAGTTCAGTGACCTGTAAAAAGAAATGTGTCCGAATTCTTGCACTTGCCTTAATCCCTTGTTCTTGTGCAACTCAAACATTTCCCATAAGTACATAGTCCTGTTACTCCAGTAAGCATTTAGCCCGAGGGGGTTAACCAAGTCAGGTTACTTTTCTATGGGAAAGCAGATTGAGATTTACAGTTAAGTCTCCCACGCTGTCACGGCTCAATGACATATGCTGGCAATAAACCTGGAGCTGTGACATCATCACTGTGCAGTTTTATAGAAGGGGACTATATAATCTCTATGCTGCCTCTTCATCAGTAGGTTCTTCCATTAGTCATAAGGGCCTCTATGGAGGTTCGAAGAAAGAAGGCTTTCTCTTAAAGGATAAGTAAACCTTTAAAATAAGCAAATATTTATTTTTAGTTCCCAGATATTAAAGGATACATGTACACCTGCTGGTAATTTTTTGACCATTCTGACCACCAAGTAGTCAAGGAAGTAGTCGTCAGGAGTAAAAGGCTGCTCTGATGTTCTTCTGCTTAGGATAACAATTAGAAACCTGTTTCACATCTTTCCTAAGCAGAAGAACTAGTGATGTGCAGGTCATGGTTTACCTACCTCAACCTGCCCTGCTACAACCCGCGTCTGCCCGCACCCGCTTCCGGGGGTCCTTTTATAGCCCCGCCGATGACGTCACAAATGGGGAGGGGCGAGCAGATGCGAGACTATAAAACCGGAACCCGGAAGTCGGATGCCGGCATTTGAAGGTGACGGGCAGGGAGAACAGGAGAAGAGCTCAACCCACACCCGCCCACCACCCACGAGGAGCACTGCGAGGTCCCGCGGGTATCGGGTCGGCCCACACATCACTAAGAAGAACATCAGAGCAGACTCTTTCTTTCTCCTGACAATGTCTTCCTTGACTACTTGGTGGTCAGACTGGTCAGAAAATGACCAGCAGGTGGAATTCATTCATATTAACAGTACAATTATCCTTTAATATTTTGGAATTAAAAAATAAATAAATAATGGATGTACATGGCAAAAGTGCTTAGAATAGCCCTCTCATCAATTTTACATTCACTTATTTTAAAGGGTTACTTATCCTTTAAGGCTGATATGTGGTTTTTAATAGTTGTGGAATCCTTTCCCCAAAACAGTTGCACTAACTTTAAGGAAGGGATGAATACCCTTTTAGAAGAGACTAGGATACTTGGGTTTTTATTTTTGATAACCTCTTCCTTCTGGGGTAGAGTGCTCCTTTAAACGATCTGCTCGTCCTCCTGTAGAAAGTAGAAACATGTTTTCTTCCTAAATGTCGGTCACGGGAATACGAGGAGGATAATGTGATCACACTTGTTGATCTGCCCCATCTACTGACAATGATTTCTATCCACTTAAAGTCATTTATATAATGGATTGTTGCACACAAATGTTTTCAGATGGGAATGTTATTAGTCAATGCTGAAGTGTGTGTATGTATGACTCTGCATATGACAGTCAGCTGTGTGGGCGAGTGATGGACCAGACTGCCTTTAGTTCCACTTAAAGCTACAGAAACTGTTTCATATTTGGTTCCCTATGGTAGCCTCTGTATCTCAGTGTTCTCACTGCCCAGGGGGCTTTAGCCTTAAAGGATCAGTAATATAAACATTTTTGTATCATCAACACATATTACATTTTTATATTGCAAAGTCGTCTTTATTTAAAAATAATATACCAAATCTCTGCTTGTGCTCGTCTTCAGAAAAGGCGATCAGGCGATCCATCGTACGGAGCTCGATTTCTCCTCCCTCCTTATAGGAGATAACCAGGGAGGAGAAATTGAGCACCCAATGGATTGATGTTACTGGTCTTTTAAACTCTTTATAAAGGAGCTCGTGCAGGATGGGGTACCGTATATACTCGAGTATAAGCCGAGTTTTTCAGCACCCAAAATGTGCTGGAAAAGTCTACCTCGGCTTATACTCGTCAGTGGCTGTGCACATTCCGCCAAAGCTCCAACCAAGAAGATTTCTCTTTTTCACTATAAATGGGACAGAACCCGGAGACTCGAAGCAGCACATTCGATCTTGCACCCTCCAAACAAACATCGCAACGGTGGGAGCAGCAGCAGCGATCAGTGGGGAATCTACATCAAAACCCACATGACCTGGAATGTCAGCGTATGCGCCACCCGCACTTCTACTGTGCTACTGAGTAGCACTAGACTAGATTCCCCACTAATCACGCTGCTGCTCCCACTTTTGCACTGTTTGTTTGGGGGGAGCGAGATCGAATGTGCTGCTGTGAGTCTCTGGGTTCTGTCCCATTTATAGACACAAAGAGAAACCTTCCCAGCGTTTCCCAGTTTCCCCAGTTGTCGTAGGTAAAATTAGGTACCTCGGCTTATAGTCTGGTCGGCTTATACTCGAGTATCTACGGGGTAATAAAAGTAACATAATCTTTTTTCCCACAGGGATGTGAAAGCTGGAAATATACTTCTAGGTGATGATGGCTCTGTCCAGATAGCAGGTAAGGTTTTTTTTATTTTTATTTTTTAGTACAGGGGGGGGGGTTCAGAAACCAAAGTAAAACTGATATGTGAGCATGTGGCTTCTCTCATAAAGCACCACTGGCAGCATTAGTTTCAAGGCAAACAACCCACCCATTGCCCCAGAGGCTTCCGCAGATGAAACGTGTCTGTATTTGTATTGTAGACTTTGGCGTCAGCGCATTCCTGGCCACAGGGGGAGACATCACACGGAATAAAGTGCGGAAAACGTTTGTAGGCACCCCCTGCTGGATGGCACCAGAGGTCATGGAGCAGGTAATATCACCATGTACACGAAGGGGCTGATTTTATCAATACAGGTATGGAATCCGTTATCTGGAAACCCATTATACAGAAAGCTCAGAATTACGGAAAGGTTGTCTCCTCTACACTTCGTTATAATGAAATAATAACGTTTTAATAATTTCCTTTTTCTCTGCAATAATAAAACAGTAGCTTCTACTTGATCCCAACTAAGATATAATTAATCCTTCTTGTATTAGAGTTTAAAAAAAAAATGAAATTTTAGAGATCAAATTCACACCTAAGCTTGTAAGTTGTCCTGGGCAAAATGTAAGTGATTTGTTGTTTTTATTCAAAATTAATTCAAAATGTTCAAAATAAAAAAAAAAAAAAAAAATGTTTTTGTTAGTAGCCCTATTCAAAATGATGAGATGAACACAAATTTGAAGCATTTTGGTTTTTCTCACACTTCTACTACAGATATGTGACCTGTTATCCAGAATGCTCTGGACCTGGGGTATTCCGGATAGTGGATCTTTCTGTAAATTGGATCTTCATATCTTAAGGGCAGAGACATGCTCAGATTCGGGAGATTTAGTCGCCCGGCGATAAATCGCCTCTTCTTCTGGGCGACTAATCTATCCGAACTGCCTCCCGCCGGCTAGAATGTAAATCGCAGATGGGAAGGCACTCTGAGCTTTTCACTTACCGAAGTCACCCGAAATTGCCTCGTGAGGCAACTTCGGGCGACTTCGGAAAACGAAGTGCACCGATTGCCATCCTGCCTGTTATTTACATTCTAGAAAATCATATAAACATGAAATAAATCCAATAGGCTGGTTTTGCTTCCAATAAGGATTAATTGTATCTTAGTTGGGATCAAGTACAAGCTGCTGTTTTATTATTATTATTATTATAGAGAAAAAGGAAATCATTTTTAAAAATTTGGATAAAATGGAGTCTACGGGCATTCCGTAATTTGGAGCTTTATGGATAATGGGTTTCTGCATAATAGATCCCATACCTGTACATCAAGTTTTTAGATCTGAATTAAGAATTAAGCAAACACTCAAGTTTGGGAAAGTTTTGAGTTAATTCAAATGAAAAAAATAAATAAATAAACTCGACAATTTACAAATTAGAATTTTGATAACTAGGCCTTTAGGTGTCTATAAAGCTTTTTATGTTGATCCCAGGATACCGCTCCCAGGGCTCAGATTAAATAGTGATCTTGTCCCTTTTACCTGCACTAAAAGGGTATCTCTTTAATTTAAAGAGACAGTGACTCATGACAGTTTTCCTTGTGCTTTTGCTCTGTTGCAGGTGAGAGGGTATGACTTTAAGGCAGATATCTGGAGCTTTGGTATTACAGCGATAGAACTGGCAACTGGAGCAGCCCCCTATCATAAATATCCTCCAATGAAGGTGAGCATTGACCCTCGTTTTTTTTATGCTTATGGTTGAGAGATCTTGCAGAAGTAAATGTGCCTTCCTGTGTATAGGCAGATAATGACACATAACCCTGCGCTGCATTACAAGAGCCAAGGCAAAACTTAGTTCCAAACTTCACTTCCCCAAACTTTGGATTTTAGTGTCCCTTTTTGGTGAGTTAGCCCTTGCTTTCTTAGGAAAGGCATGTTGGGTAGTTGCCCACTATTAATACTTACTATTCCACAGTTAAAGGAACAGTAAAAAGTGTTTAAAGGAGAACTAAAGCTTAACTGAAGAAGTAGCTAGAAATGTTGTATATTATATGTTGTGCTTCTGTACCAGCCCAAGGCAACCACAGCCCTTTAGCAGTAAAGATCTGTGTCTCCAAAGATGCCCCAGTAGCTCCCCATCTTCTTTTCTGCTGATTCACTGCACATGCTCTGTGCTGCTGTCACTTACTGAGCTTAAGGACCCACTCACAATATACAGTACACATAGAATAGAAATGTCACAATATAAGGCTGATTATAAAGATGATTAGTAATTCATACAGATTAGCATCATAATTTAATAATCAGCCCTATAGCATCATCTTATATTACAGACCAACCTCATTTTCTGCTTGATAAATAGTAATAGTTATCTGTTATCTACTGTGTATCCTGTGCTTGAATGGCTGTCCCCATGGCTACACAGCAGCTTGTTTATATAAACTATAGTAGTACTTATCTGTTATCTACTGTGTATCCTGTGCTTGAATGGCTGCCCCATGGCTACACAGCAGCTTGTTTATATAAACTATAGTAGTACTTATCTGTTATCTACTGTGTATCCAGTGGTTGAATGGCTGCTCCCGTGGCTACACAGCAGCTTGTTTATATAAACTATAGTAGTACTTATCTGTTATCTACTGTGTATCCTGTGCTTGAATGGCTGCCCCCATGGCTACACAGCAGCTTGTTTATATAAACTATAGGAGTGTTTCTCAAGCAAACACACCAATTTTACCATTGCAGGGCAGCAGTTCATTATATTTCCATTACTTTAAAAAAAAAAATTTGTTTTTATGTTCCTTTAAGGGTAAGGGCACAAGGGCAGATTCGGGGAGATTAGTCGCACCGGCAACAAATCACCCCTTCTTCGAGACGACAATCTCCCTGAACTGCCTCCCCCTACCTTCCCGCGGGCTATAATGAAAAATCGCCAGTGCTTAGTTTTCCGACTTCGCCTCACGAGGATACTTCGGAAAACAAAGCGCCGCGAGTTTCTTTGCATTCTTTGGGGCCTATTATTGGTAAGAGCCCCTACCCCCTAAAGACATCATGTTGTATTAGGGCTTTACTCAAGAGCAAACACCTGATTTTCACCTCTTTATACCAGTATTTTGGTTGCTACTACTGTTCTCAGTTTTTTTCTGCACTTTCTCATTTAACTTTGAAAAGCCATAAGTGGAATGCAGATATGAGAAAGGATGTCCACATTCCTTACTGTGTTAGTTACCCCCCAGGATGGAGCTTTCTGAATGCCACGAGCAGAGCCAGAAAAAGAACTACAGGGTTCTGTGAAGTTTTTGTGCTATAGATTCCACATTGCTGTTTAAGAGATCCAGGGCCGCCAACAGAAACCACGGGGCCCCATACAACAAAATTTTCTGGGCCCCCTGGTCCCCGCCCAGCCCCTAAGCCCCACCCCAGATCCCGCCCACACCACAGTAAAACGATAAATCCACACACAAGCTATAAAAAGTCATTGGTGATCAGGATCCCATTATAAGTTAAAGGAAAACTATACCCCCAAACAATGTAGATTTCTATAAAAAGATATTGCATAAAACCGCTCATATGTAAAACCCTGCTTCATGTAAATAAACCATTTTCATCATAATATACTTTTTTAGTAGTATGTGCCATTGGGTATTCATAAATAGAAAATTGGCATTTTAAAAAATAAGGGCCGCCCCTTGGGATCGTAAGATTCACTGTGCACACAAACAAACCATACATGTTAGGTCACATGAGCCAATTAACAGACAGAGTTGTGTCTTTTGCTTCCACACTTCTTCCTGTTACAGTTAGAGCTGCAGTATTTCTGGTCAGGTGATCTCTGAGGCAGCACACAGACCATCACAAAATGGTGGCTCAAGGCAAGAGATTTAAAAGGGCAAAATTTACTTAAATATATATTCCAGTTTGGTAAGATTCTTTAGTATGCCACTTAATATGATGTAAACTATCTGTTGCTTAATTGTTCATTATGGGGGTATAATTTTCCTTTAAATGAGCCAGGGTCCCACATAAAATTTTAAAAAAAAACATTTGTGTTCAGGCCCCCCCCCCCCCCCACAAGTAAAAAAAACAAAACTTACCTTCGGCTCCTTTCGTGGCTTCGGTCTTCTCAAGCCTTCAGGACTTCAACTTCTGGGTTTTTTGCGGCTATTGGTCTTCTCGGGGCTTCGGGAATTCAGATCCATGCGGGACTTCGGCAGGTTGGTCGCTGTCAAGAAAAGTGCAGCACAGTCGGCCCCTCCATTAGGCCCGGTACAGACGTACCCTTTTGCCCCCTGGTGGTGGCCCTAAAGAGATCCTAATATGCTATCATGATATCATAATAATGTATATTTGTTGCTTTACTAAAGTCTTGTCAGTTATAATATTATATCATAGCTATGACATCACAGTTGCAGTTTAATACCAATATGACATAATACTGTAATATTTATCCGTTATATACGTATGTATATGAGTGGGCTGCCCATAGATGGGTGCAGGGACTTCTGCTGCGGAAAGTGCCAGCTAGACACATGTTACAGTTCATGGCAGTTTGTGTTACTTCGTGGAACTTGGCATCCTGTTGGGACAGGAACAAGATGTGTTTCATCCTGATGAGATATTAATAACTACACACGTTGCACTCTTATACGCCCTCAGATGAACTACGTACAGGGGGATACACAGCACCCACTAGCGTCCTAGGAATGGCACACTATGCTCATTCTGTATTCAAATTGCACATGTTAAAGGATTAAGGTATTTTTCCTTCAAATAAATATTAAAGGGAAACTTTGTTTTGTCTAATGAAAGAAAATTCATTTGAAAACATCTTCCCAATATACATTCAAGGAGACATATAGGATTAATGAAAAAACCCTAATTTTGTAGGCAATTATAAGTAATATATGGTGTTGTTTTTACATCATCAAAATCATCATCATTTATTTATATAGCGCCAACAAGATACGTAGTGCTTTTACCTTATTTATAACAAAGGAAGAAATGGTGGAAAACAAACAAGGGTTTCAGAGTACAATAGGATTGGAGGGCCCTACAAATTAGAGTTTACGGACTAAAGGGTAGGGTACAATTGAGACACTAGGATAAATTAATATTATCATTAATATTATATTGGAGCTCCCTATAGATGTTCTCTGGTCCCTGTCTGTGTTTCAAATGAGGGGTGGGCGTGTCCTAATGGTCCCTGCCAGAAGCACAGTAGGAGGGGGACAGCCAATCACAGCCCTGCAGTCACACAAGCACAGACAGGCTTCAGTTCCCTATCAGGTCCTGCTAGCTGCTGATTGGTTCCTGTCCTACAGTGTCGTGAGCTGAGTGCACAGCCTGGGAATTCAGGGAGCAGGAAGTGGAAGGGAGGGAATATTAGGGTTTTTGCAGAAATATTCAGCCTGAAACACTTCTTTTTGAAGGAAACCTTAAAGGAAAAGTTTTAATGAATTTATAGCTGTTTGTGAATGTATTTGTTGTCAAAAGCAGTTTCTGTCTGTTCAGAGAGTCTGGCAGAAGCCAACTGATTCGCTAACCTGAAGAAGGCTTTCTTTTATTTATTTTTTTGTACAATCATTTTTATTGATTTCAATTAAGTATAAAGGGAGGGGTACATAAATTAGAAAGAAGAGGTGGTAAGACAGTAGTACATAACATATAATTCCATATCCATATCTTTTTACTTCACATATTTGTATAACCTTTACATAATGTAACAGAAGAACTCTGATGAGACGTGTGTATATGGTATCTTGAATAAATGTGATGCCCATGCTATCGAAGAAGAGTAGGGAACATACAGTATACGAGAGCCTACCATAGTGAGTTATGTACTAAGATCATAGGGACATTTCTACTCACATTTTGTGCCCAGAAATTTTACTCCGTTGAGTTCCAGAACAGAAACCACCTTAGCCAAGTGTCCCTAAAACTGCAGTGCTGTTTCCCTGTGAAAGTGGATAACTCCTCAAATTTAGCTATTTCCTTGACCTTCTCTACCCATTTCCTAGGGGTCGGGGGTGGGAGATTTCCAGAGCCTGGGAATGAGTATCTTTGCTTTGTTTAATAGGTGCCTTTCTAATGTGGAGTCAGGAAGCCCCTCTGTGTTATCTACATCCCAAAACAAGAGAACTCGGGCAGGTGAATCTGATAGCTCTCTGCCTAAAGGTGGCCATACATGGATAGATCCGCTCATTTGGCGATGTCGCCAAACGAGCGGATCTCCCTCCGATATACCCACCTTGAGGTGGGCAATATCGGGCAGATCCGATCGTGGGCCCTAGGGCCCAACGATCGGATCCTAGCTTTCACAAACGGGCGGGCGGATCGCGGGACCGCATCAACGACTAGATGCGGCCGCGATCCGACGGGATTTTTAACCCCATCCGATCGAGATCTGGCCGACTTTCGGCCAGATCTCGATCGGGGAAGCCCGTCGGGGGCCCCCATACACGGTCCAATAAGCTGCCGACACGGTCTGTCGGCAGCTTTTATCGGCCCGTGTATGGCCACCTTTAGATCTGTGAAGAAGGCTTTCTTAGTTTACATTGTTTTTCAGGAGTCAGACCCAGATAACAAAAAGGGAAAGGCAGATGCTGCTTTCAGTTGCAATTATATTTGCAAAAAAAAGAGTTTTGGGGAGGAGTTCCCCTTTAAAAGAGAAGGAACAGCTAAAACTAAGTAAGCTTTATCGGAAAGGTCTATATAAATACTCCAGTAAACCCTCAAATTAATGCTGCTCTTTTAGGGTGAAGTTCCCCCTTTAAAGGGGAAGGAAAGGCTAAAATTAAATAAGCTTTATCGGAAAGGTCTATATAAATACACCAGTAAACCCTCAAAGTAATGCTGCTCTGAGTCCTCTGACAAAAGAAACAGCACATTTCTTTCCTTCTATTGTGTACTCGTGGGCTTCTGTATCAGACTTCCTGTTTTCAGCTTAAACCTCCAGGGCTAGGGCTTGAGCATGCTCAGTTTGTCTCTCTCTCTCTCTCCCCCCCTCTACCCTAAACAAACAGAGAGCTTCTAGAGCTGTTTACTCCCTGCTGTAATCTGAGCTATGAGTGAGCAGGGAGAGAGTCAGACTCAGACTGTGATGTGATGTCACAGCAAGCTAATATGGCAGCTACAATCCTAAACAAAGAAAGACTAAACTAATCATAGACATTAAAGCCATGTAGTTTAATGACAAAATATGGACCTAGTCTGCCCCCTATTGGTAATAACCAGTTACTGTGTTACAGATTAAAGGAGAAGGAAAGCTACCAAGGCAGTTTATTGCCAATAGATTAGCCACAATATTACAAGCTGGAACACAATTTTTATTCTTTAGAATGCTTAACAATACTTGAGTAAACGGTTCTAAACCCTGACTTTCTTTGTTTAGGACAGCAGCTGCCATATTAGCTTGCTGTGACTTCATTTCCTGCCTGAGTCTCTCCCTGCTCACTCATAACTCTGAGCTCAGATTACAGCAGGGAGTAAACGGCTCTAAAAGCTCTTTGTTTAGGATAGCAGCTGCCATGTTGGCTTGGAGGGGGAGAGGAGCAAACTGAGCATGCTCAAGCCCTGGCCCTGGAGGTTTAAGCTGAAAACAGGAAGTCTGATACAGAAGCCCATGAGTACACAATAGAAGGAAAGAAATGCTGTGTTTCTTTTGACAGAGGACTCTGAGCAGCATTACTTCGAGGGTTTACTGGTATATTTATACAGACCTTTTTGATGAAGCTTACTTAATTTTAGCCTTTCCTTCTCCTTTAAACCTAATTTTCTCAAGTTACAAAGGCCTAAGGCCAGGTAAGAAAGCTCTCCCCATTGAGTATTTATCCGGACACTCTGCAATACAAATATGCGGACACTGGTCACCACCAAGAATCCATCCTCCTCGGGGAAATTCCACGAGAAGTTGAATTTAATGGGGTGCTTTAATTTTCAGGTTTTAATGTTGACTCTCCAGAACGATCCCCCTACTCTGGAAACCGGGGTACAGGACAAAGAGATGCTGAAGAAGTATGGCAAGTCCTTTAGGAAAATGATTTCTTCATGCCTTCAGAAAGATCCAGAGAAGAGGTAATGGGACGCCCCTTATATGTAAACTCCCTGAACTGCCTTGTGTTTCTGCTCCTCTGTGTAGCCATGTTCTGGGCTCTCCATTTTACTAGAACAGGCAAATCGTATCCGTGGGCTAATTCAACTGTGACCGTTTAATGGCAGCAGTTCTGCACGAAGCTGGACAATGCCCTTCCTTTGCTTTATGGGAGAATAATTACCCTTGAAACAAGTGGAGATACTTAGTACATGCTCTCTATAACAGTGCTCTTTAGACTCGTTCACTTCAAGAGAATTTCATCGCCAGTCCTCCCTGGAAAACATTGCTGTATCCGTCAGCCCTAAGAATATTTAGGGCATCAAATAAATCCCTAAGTGTGTTTCAGTCCAAGCCAAGGCATTGAGCCCCCCCCCTACCAATTTGGGAGGTACTGCTCTGTACATGACCCCAAGCAGTGAAACAGCTAAGACTTAAGGCAACGCAGCATTGAATGGGTTAAATACTTCATTTGTTTTATTCCAATAGGCCCACAGCAGCAGAACTATTGAAGCACAAATTTTTCCAGAAATCCAAGGTACGTCCATACGTAATGATTCGAGTCGGTATCCTTTTACCCTCTGTGTGAATTAATTGTGATGCTCTGCTAATTTGTGACAATTATTCTGCTTTTTTATGCTCTTCACACCCCCCCCAAATGCTTTACACCTTCACATGTGCAGCGTTTCTCCCAAATTAAAGGTGAGAGACGCCCCACGAGGCTGCCGAGCTGTGTGAATTCTTGCTGTATAATGTAGAACGGAGTGATGATTTAAAGGTTTGAATCACAAATCTAAATCACATCCAACTTTTCTCACGTCTTTGGTTTTCAGAATAAAGAGTTCTTGCAGGAAAGGCTGCTGCAGAGAGGGCCCACCATGTCAGAGAGGGGCAAAAAGGTAACGTTCTTTTCTCTATTTAATGACGTGTCACTTCAGAGTTATGTGTGTTCACCACCACTGTCCGTAATGCATTATGCAAAGCTCTTAATGCCATATGCTTTATAGGGACTTAACCTTAAATGATAAGTAAACCTTAAAAATAAGTGATTGTAAAATGAATGAGGGTTTTATTCTAAGCACTTTTGCAATGTACATTAATTATTTTATTTTTTTTGTAATTCCAAGTTATTAAAGGGATACTGTCATGGGAAAAAATTTTTTTTCAAAATTAATTGGTTAATAGTGCTGCTCCAGCAGAATTTTGCACTGAAATCCATTTCTCAAAAGAGCAAACAGATTTTTTTATATTCAATTTTGAAATCTGACATGGGGCTAGACATATTGTCAATTTCCCAGCTGCTCCCAGTCATGTGACTTGTGCTCTGATAAACTTCAGTCACTCTTTACTGCTGTACTGCAAGTTGGAGTGATATCACCCCCTCCCTTCCCCCCCAGCAGCCAAACAAAAGGTAACCAGATAACGGCTCCCTAACACAAGATAACAGCTGCCTGGTAGATCTAAGAACAACACTCAATAGCAAAAACCCATGTCCCACTGAGACACATTCAGTTACATTGAGAAGGAAAAGCAGCAGCCTGCCAGAAAGCATTTCTATCCTAAAGTGCAGGCACAAGTCACATGACCAGAGGCAGCTGGGAAATTGACAAAATGTCTAGCCCCATGTCAGATTTCAAAATTGAATATAAAAAAATCTGTTTGCTCTTTTGAGAAATGGATTTCAGTGCAGAATTCTGCTGGAGTAGCATTATTAACTGATGCGTTTTGAAAAAAACATGTTTTCTGATGACAGCATCCCCTTAAGGGATATGTGTACTATTGAAATGAATGAATTTTGTTACAACAGCGCCACCTGCTGGTCATTTTCCCACCAGTCTGACAACCAAGTAGTCAAGGAAGAAATTGTCAGAAAGAAAGAGGCTGCTTTGATGTTCTTCTGCTTAGGAAAAAGATTAGAAATCTTTCCTAAGCAGAAGAACATCAGAGCAGCCTCTTTCTTTCTCCTGACAACTTCCTTGACTACTTGGTGGTCAGACTGATGGGAAAATGACCAGCAGGTGGCGCTGTTGTAACAAAATTCATTCATATTTACAGTACATGTATCCCTTAATATCTTGGCATTAAAAAAAATGTACATTGCAAAAGTGCATATAATAGCCCCCTCATCAATTTTACATTCACTTATGTTTAAGGTTTCCTTATCCTTTAACCTTGGCTCCCAAGACATTGCAGAACTACAACACCCAGAATGCCTTGACCATTGATTCTGTATTTCAGGATGCAGTTACTTTAGAATCCAGGTTGCAATTTGAAAGTCCGAATGGAAGCGAGTGAGCCAGAAAAGGAAGATCTGCAAATAAAAATAGGAATAGCAATAAAATCGATCCTTTACAGTTGATTTGTGCATTGGTTGATGGGTCAGTGACCCTGACAACCCAATAGCAGTTTCAGTGTCAGGCTGGAAATCAGCAGAATAGGAAAATCAATAATGAAGAATGGAAAATGGCTTAGAATAGCTCCATCTATCAGATAATAAAAGTGAATACCCACTTTACCTGGATTTATGGTGATAAGAAGCTTAGCAAGGCAAAAGTAACGAATCCATGGCAGCTTTCTGAAAAACAAACAAACGTATGACTGTAGAAAAATTGAATATATTCACAAAATACTCTTCTGCAGGAATTGGAAGTGTAGTATAACAATATCACATAAAGTAGAAATGTTTTATAAAATATATAATTAGTTTTGGGGATGATAGTAATGTTAACTGGCACTGAGCTGCATATACCAATCTCTTTATTTGTACACACATGCAGTACGTGTTGCATTTTTTTTCAAGATGGGCACTTGATCCTAAAAATATGACTTAAAGGAAAACTATATCCCCAAAATGTATACCTAAAGAACATATAGTTTATATCATATTACGTGGCATATTAGAGACTTTTACCACACCAGGAACGTTTAGACAAATGTTTTAAAGATTAAACATATTTTATTAGAATACTTAAAAACAGGCCATTGTTTCGGTCTCCTTCTCACCTTCTCAGACCATTATCAAGACCTATATATATATATATATATATATAGATATAGATATAGATATATATTTAATTAAATCTTGCCCTTTTACATCTCTTGCCTTGAACTACCATTTTGTGATGGCCTGTGTGCTGCCTCAGAGATCACCTGACCAGAAATACTGCAGCTCTAACTGTAACAGGAAGAGATCACCTGGCCAGAAATACTGCAACTCTAACAGGAAGAAGTGTGGAAGCAAAAGACACAACGCTGTCTGTTAATTGGCTCGTGTGACTTAAAAAGTATAGTTTTGTTAGGTATATTTGTGTGCGTATGATCCCAGGCCCTTATTTTTTTAACATGGCAACTTTCTATTTATGATTACCCAATGGCACATACTACTGAAAAAGTATATTATTATGAAAATGGTTTATTTACATGAAGCAGGGTTTTACACATGAGCTGTTTTATGCAATATCTATTTATAGAGACCTACATTGTTTCGGGGTATAGTTTTCCTTTAAGGTGCGGATCTCTCCCTGATATGCCCACCTTGAGGCTGATCTTATTAACGATCGGATCATAATGAAATAAATATTAGCTGTCAGATAACGGGACCGCATTAACAAACAGATGTGGCCCGCAATCCGATGGGATTTTTACCCCATGTCGATCGACTTCTGGCCAACTCTCGGTCAGATATCAATCGGAGAAGCCCATTGGGAGGGCCCCATACATGGCCAATAAGCTGCCGAATCGGTCTGTCAGCAGCTTTTATTGGCCCTTGTATGGCCACCTTTAGGCAAAGCTTAGCATTTTGTAAACACTCCCATGCAACTGACTTTCCTACATTCATCCCTTAGCCAGCTAAACATGCACCCAGCTGCCAAATGAGGCTGGTATTTGGATAAATAAAGCAATAAGGATATATTCTGATGTTTCTGTTCCTTTGCAGGTCAGGAGAGTGCCGGGTTCAAGTGGTCGGCTCCATAAAACGGAAGATGGCGGCTGGGAATGGAGCGACGATGAACTGGATGAAGAGAGTGAAGAGGGCAAAGCAGCCGTATTACAGCTTAGGGTGAGGGCAACGACAACTAACGTTACTAAAGAAGTGGATGTTTTTTATGGAGCACATAATGTTTTTGCATTGTCATTCGTGTATAGAATGTGACTTTTCCCTATGGATATTACACTGAGATATAAGTACACTCACTGGGCCTCGTTTATAAAGAGCCATGAATGTATCAGTTGCACCTCACCACTGCAGCATAGTCGTGACTTAGTTGCATCTGTGTCCTGTGATGTGTGTATTTAAAGGGATACTGTCATGGGAAAAAACTATTTTCAAAACACATCAGTTAATAGTGCTGCTCCAGCAGAATTCTGCACTGAAATCAGTTTCTCAAAAGAGCAAACAGATTTTTTTATATTTAATTTTGATATCTGACATGGGGCTAGACATATTGTCCGTTTCCCAGCTGCCCCCAGTCATGTGACCTGTGCTCTAATAAAATTCAGTTACTCTTTTCTGCTGTACTGCAAGCCCCAGCAGCCTAACAACAGAACAATGGGAAGGTCACCTGATAGCAGCTCCCTAACACAAGATAACGGCTGCCTGGTAGATCTAAGAACAGCACTCAATAGTAAAATCCAGGTCCCACTGACACACTTTCAGTTACATTGAGTAGGAGAAACAACAGCCTCTCAGAAAGCAGTTCCATCCTAAAGTGCTGCTTCTTTCTGAAATGACATGACCAGGCAAAATTACCTGAGATGCACCTACACACTGATATTACTTAAAACTAAAAAAAGAAATATATACTTGCTGTATAATTAAGAAATAAAAACGACATCATAAAAATCATGACAGAATCCCTTTAAACCGTAACATAGTAGAGCAGGCACTCAAAAAACCATTCCTCCACACAGACGTAATAAAATTCAGGTTGATTTATTTGGTTCTATTTAGGCATCACCTTACGCGTTTCGTATCTCAGCAGATACTTAATCATAGGCTCAATCATAGCAAAAGTATCTGCTGAGATTGGAAACTCGTAAGGCGATGCCTAAATAGAACCTGAACCTCCTCCTATACATGGAGAGTTAACTTTGTGACCTTATTTCCATTTGATTTATATATCGCCAGCCTGGGTCTGTGTGTATTTAGCCCTTGACTTAGACAAGTACAAGGTTCTCTTCTTATTCTCTGTCTGCAGTGCAGTATTCTTATTTATTGCACCAAGTGGAGGATATGAAGGCAATGGGCACTAGTTGCCTTCTTGTAGCTCATGACATAGATGCAACCTGTGTGAGAATTGCACACGGCTGAAATGAGCACCCCTTATTTTAGTTATCAATTTAACCAATGGAATGACATTGGAACCCTTGTACAAAGAAAACGATTGCATGATGGGCCGCAAAAACATGAAAAATTGTACCAAATTATTGTTTGCAACTTTCCCTGAGGTTCACTGGCTTACCCAGAGCTGTCACAATCTTTTCTCAGAACCAACAACTTATGGATGTCTGACATATTTGAACAGTTTATTCCCAGAATAAGTAGGCACCATATAGAGAACTAGGTATTTTTTTTACATTGGAGCACCACTACGTATTCTCTTCAGCCTACTACATCTTTCACCCCAAGCCCCGATTGATGCCCCCACGCTTAGTGTACTGGTGAGGGGGGCAAGAAAAAGTAAAGATTGACCGGGGTGGGTATTATGGAGGCTGTTACAGTTGTAAGGACTTGGGCTAATCATATATGGATTACATATATTATGGTAAGTGTTGCCTAAAGCAAAGGGAAGGCCCAGTAGAAAGATGTGCCAAAATAGTGGTCATCTCTAGAAGGGACATTTCAAAGCCAGAAAGAGCACACAATGTAGGATGGGAGCAGTCCTTGTCTTAAATGGTGTTTCATGTCTAGCAACTGTGCTGTAAAATGCTTTGTATTGATCCTACTGTATGTGTGTGAATGTGATAAGGACTTTAGATTGTAAGCTCCACAGGGGCAGGCAGTAACGTGTAGGGATGCACCGAATCCAGGATTCGGTTCGGGATTCGGCCAGGATTCGGCCTTTTTCAGCAGGATTTGGATTCGGCCGAATCCTTCTGCCCAGCCGAACCGAATCCGAATTCTAATTTGCATATGCAAATTAGGGGCGGAAGGGAAAACGAGCAACTTTTTGTCAGAAAACAAGGAAGTAAAAAATGTTTTCCCCTTCCCACCCCTAATTAAAATATGCAAATTAGGGTTCGGATTCGGTTCGGTATTCGGCCGAATCTTTCACGAAGGATTTGGGGGTTCGGCCGAATCCAAAATAGTGGATTCGGTGCATCCCTAGTAACGTGTAAGAGGAATAAAAAATATGGCAGCGCTGTATTAATAATAGTAATAATACAATGTCTAATAATCTTGCTGTTTTTTTCCCTCCCATAGTCTCCACGTGTAAAAGATTCATTACAAAACTCAGAGGTGAGTTCAAAATTCTGTCTTTACTGTATGTAAGGGTATAATCCTCTTTGAAGCGTTACAATGGGCCATTGGGATTGGATTAGTGGAAGAGTTTATATGCCGAGAACTTCCCACACCAGTCAGTTGAACTGAAGAAGCTGCTCGGATGAGTAGTGAAACGTCTTCATTGATTACTCAGCAAGTCCAGTTGTTTTTAGATTGACCTATACTAGATATACCATGACCTGGATGAATGAAAATCTTCATAGTCATAAAGCTATAATGGTGTGCCAAAAGCTATCCAGCTGGGGATGTCCCTACATAGAATTCACTGTAGATCATGTCTATTTTTTTGTCAATACCAGAGCAACCAGCAGGGGCACAACTCTACAAGACCTTTAGTGATGTGAGGGCTGGCCCAGGACCCACGGGTCCGGCAGGTTCGGGCCGCACTCTTCTTCGCGGGCGGGTTGAACTCTTCTCCTGCTCTCCACGCCTGCCACAGTCAAATGGCAGCTTTCTGACTTCCGGGTTCGTCTTTTATAGACGATGCGCCTGCTCACCCCGCCCCCTTTTGTGACTTCATCAGCGGGGTGGATCGGGCTGGTCTATAAAAGCAACCCGGGAGGGCGGGTTAGGGTCGGGTGCGCTTCGGGGACTTCCCAACCCATACATCACTAAAGACCTTGTTATTCTTGGGCCTGGAAACTTCAACTTGTGCCTGAGCCTAATGGAATCCCAGGGGTGTCACATGACAGAACTAAAGGGGGGGGCTATTTACTGCAGCGGTCGCTTTCTGTATGATTGCCTTCATAGTACATTCATAAATGTTATTGATATTACAGCTTTTTCCTGCGACAGAGCCTTCACCATCATTTCTTCAGACTCCAGCACAGCCCTCTGCTTCTCTACCTCAGCCATCCGGACAAGCTCCACCTTCCCAAGTGTCTGTCCCAGTTCCACCTTCTGGCCAGGTACGTCAGGCTGGGACATTCCTCTTTACTTTGCATGCTGGGGACTTTATATATAAAGCACTGACCTCTTACAGTATTGCTGGCTTGTAATTGGGCATAAACTCTTGTTCCTATAGATAATTAAAGGACAAGTAAACCTTTAAAACACATGAATGTAAAAGTGATGAGGGAGCTATTCTATGCACTTCTGCCATGTACATTCATTATTTATTTATTTATTTATTTATTTTATTTGTGTTTTTTGGTATTAATTCTAATTCTGTCCCTTTTGCTCAGGCGACTCTTGCAGCTGCTGCACCTCCTGCACAGGAAGAAGCAAAAGCCGCCATCAGCTTAGTATTACGATTAAGGTAACGACGATCTGTTTCTTAGATACAAAGGATCTTTGGGGACCCCTTTTTTTCAATAGATTTTATTTTCACGTTATTCATCAATAAAAATGTACAAAAATAAAAATATAGAAAAGATAAATAGAAGAAAAAGGGGACATCTCAAGCAATTAGAGGTAGGGGGGGTGGGGGTGGGAGTGGCGTGTGTTTGTGTGTGTGTTATAAAAAAAAGCCATGAATATCCTGTAAATTATATCATTATAAACGGTGACTAGTGATGTCATCAGTATATATACACCACATTATTGTCTTTGAGCTGCTACCCAGGTACCCCATATTGCATCAAACTTTTTGGGGCAGCCTCTGGCTACATACGTTAGTTTCCGTTTAGAGAGAGAATCCAAGGAGCTGACCTAGATTTCCAATGGAGTTGCATTGAGGGAAATCGTGTGACTTTTTCTCACAAAACGAGGAAGTAAATTAGGATTCGGTTCGGTATTCGGCCGAATCTTTCACGAAGAATTTGGGGGGTTCGGCTGAATCCAAAATAGTGGATTTGGTGCAAGGGAGTGCAAAGTGGGCCTCTAAAGCCCCCACAAGAGTGTACAAAATACTAAAGAATATTCAGATATGCGGAGAGTGAATGTGGGGATGGTACCACCTATCTAACCTTGTCTGTAGCAAAAAATACATTTCGAGTCTGTTGCTACATACTGCAGTCAGGCATCTATATTTTATATGTCTAAGGTCAATGTTGGGAGATTTAATAATGATTCACATTTTGTTCTGAAATATTAACAGGAACACAAAGAAAGAATTGAATGATATTCGATTTGAGTTTACCCCAGGAAGAGGTAAATATAACAGACCCTTATGACTCTTTAAAGGATAAGTAAAGCTTCAAAATAAGTGAATGTAAAATAGATGAGGGGGCTATTCTAAGTACATTCATTATTTAATTTTAATTCCAAGATATTAAAGGATACATGTACTATAAATATGAATGAATTTTGTTACGACAGCACCACCTGCTGGTCATTTTCCCACCAGTCTGACCAGCAAGTAGTCAAGGAAGTTGTCAGGAGAAAGAAAGAGGCTGCTCTGATGTTCTTCTGCTTAGGAAAACAATTAGAAACCTTTCTCACATCTTTCCTAAACAGAAGAACATCAGAGCAGCCTCTTTCTTTCTCCTGACAACTTCTTCCTTGACTACTTGGTGGTCAGACTGGTGGGAAAATGACCAGCAGGTGGTGCTGTCGTAACAATTCATTCATATTAACAGTACATGTATCCTTTAATATCTTGGAATTAAAAATAAATAATGAATGTACATTGCAAAGGTGCTTAGAATATTGCCTCATCAATTTTACATTCACTTATTTTAAAGGTTTCCTTATCCTTTAAAGATGTTCCTACAGAAACCCTCCTGTTTGTGTCAATACAGTATTTCTTCCCATTGCAAGAGTTAAAGTGGAATTATTAAAATGTTTTTCAGATACAGCAGACGGTGTATCGCAGGAACTTGTCTCGGCTGGCCTTGTAGATGGCAGAGATTTAGTAATAGGTATTTATTCTATTCTGTTTTACTCTGTATCCTTTTCCTGGCTAATACTGCTCAGTTTGCAATGTCCAAATAGTGAGAACAGATAATTGAATGATGGGCAAGTTTAAATGGGTCATTTTCCCACCAGTCTGACCAGCAAGTAGTCAAGAAAGAAAGGAGAAAGAAAGAGACTGCTCTGATGTTCTTCTGCTTAGGAAAGATTTGAGAAATTGTTCTACTTTTTTTCCTAAGCAGAAGAACATCAGAGCAGCCTCTTTCTTTCTCCTGACAACTTCCTTGACTACTTGCTGGTCAGACTGGTGGGAAAATGACCAGCAGGTGGCGCTGTTGTAACAAAATCCATTCATATTAACAGTACATGTATCCTTTAATAAAAAACAAATAATGACTGTACATTGCAAAAGTGCTTAGAATAGCCCCCTCATCCATTTTACATTCACTTATTTTTAAGGTTTACTTGTCCTTTAAATCGACTACTGCCATTGGCCTACCGAGGCCTTTTGAGATTTAAATGCTATAAGAAATAACTGGGTTACAAGCGTTTGATGTTCATATAATGAAACCTCTATTCTGCTCTCAGTTGCAGCCAATTTGCAGAAAATCGTCGATGAGCCTCAGACAAACAGATCTGTTACATTCAAATTGGTAAGTGTTTCAGCCTTTCTTTCTAACTATTCTGTTAGGGAATCACTGTAATGCATGAAGCCTTTACCAGGGGAAGCAAAACTTCCTACATGTGGGGTTCAGGCCTGGATAACAGTCAGGGTTCCAGTTAATTGCAGTTAGGTTGAACTTCAGTTGGGTTGAAGTCAGGGCTTTGCAGAGAAGTCAAGTTCAGCTTCCATTGTACAATTCTGTATGGACCTGGCTTTGTACATTGGGGCTTTATTTTATTGAAACAGGAAAGGACCTCCCCCAAACTATTGCCATAAAGCAGGGGATCCCCAACCTTTTTTACCCATGAGCAACATTCATATGTAAAAGGAAGTGGGGAGCAATGCAAGCATGAAACATGTTCCTGGGAGTGCTAAATAAGGGCTGTGATTGGACATTTGGTAGCCCTTAAATGGACTGTCAGACTAAAGGAGGCTTATTTCGGTAGTGCACCTGTTTTTTATGCAACCAAAACTTGCCTCCAAGCCAGTAATCCAAAAATAAGAAA